>JAZKJV010010861.1:0-256445 GCA_037367405.1 Ottelia alismoides | reverse complement strand
TCCAACGCGGGTGTAGCCCCACGATGTGTAATATGTTTTGTTGCATGGGCAGATGCTGGGAAACCATACTTGGAGTAGCATGTATCTTCTGTATGACCAGTCCGATGACAGTAAGTGCACTATAATCCACGACCACAACCAACCCTACCACGTGGTCTTCGTCCACGAAAATGAGATGGGATGCCTCTTCCACGAGAGGTTGCCATAGCAGAAGAATTTGGCACAGTAGTAGGGTTGGATATGTTGATTCGGCTCAATCTCCGAAAAGCCTCTTCCATGGGAGGAATGGTAGCATCTGTCAGAATCTGAGAAGAAGCAGCCTCATACTGTGAGTCAAGAGAGGCTAGAAAAAATGCCACCATCGTGGCATTCCTATATGTCTTCAACTGCTCTGGAGTAGTTGTGAGGGGCACGAAATTATGAAGCCTATTAATCATTCCCCGCAATGCAGTGTAGTAAGCATGCAGGGGTCGACCATTCTGCTTTATCATGAAGATGTCATGCTGAAGATGTAAGATTTTTGTCTCACTCTTGGCGTGTGAATACGGGGCAGCAAGAATGTCCCACATAGCTTTGGCAGTAGGTTGATGTACGACATCGTTAGCAATGTCCGGAATCAAGGTACCAGGCAACAAGACCTGAGCATATGCGTCATCAGCCTCGCATGAGGCATACAACCATGTCTTCTCCGTTGGCTCGTCCTCGATAAGAATATGTTTCTTACCCATCGATTTCATTAGGCTCATGAACTACATGGCCCACAACTTGTAGTTCATCCCATCCATCTTCACAATAGGCGTAGGATCTCTAAAGGCGCCTATAGTGGGGATCTCTACTTTGCTTTCTGACATGATGACTAGAGACATATAGGTCTGTAGACAAGATAAACTTTGGTCTACACTGACATGACAAGGTTTGGTTGCATGTGTAGACATACACAACCAAACCCATCAACCTGGAGGACTGGCAAAGGGTCCCTTAGAAAATGAACGGCAGAATCCTAAGGGTGGGGCCCTAGGCATGGCAGAGGCACACGGGTGTGCCTAGGAAATGGCAGGGCCCTAGGGATACACAGAACCACGACGGGGGCATAGGGGTGCACAGAAGCACGGCAGGGCCCTAGGGATGCACAGAAGCATGGCGAGGGCCTAGGGCAAAGAAGCAAAGTCCGAGGTCGATCACGGCGAAGGGGCGGTGTCGATCACGGCAGAAGGGCGGGGTCGATCATGGCGAAAGAACGGGGCCTATGCGCACGGCGGAAGGGGTGGGTCCAAGCGCACGGAGGACCTAACCCTAGGCGGCTTGAAGGTGGAGGGCAAGGTTTAGGGTTCGGTACGAGAGCTCTGGTCTAGGACCGTCGCTTCGATACCATATTGGGAAAAATAAGAGTTGTGTTTAATCCTTGAGCCCTAGACTCTCTTATATAGGGAGAAGCCTATGGGCAAATTACATACGATAGACAAACGAAAAGAGAAATAGATAAAAGATATAAGAACATAAATAAACTTTTTTTAAGCTCAAAAGAGGGGGAGACACTCGACGGTGTTCACCCCAATAACATAAATAAACTTCTACATTATACTTATGTGAACTTATTAAAGAATAGAAGTAAAATACTAGCTACTTTCAAAACTTTGTTAACATGATAAACAATCAATATAAGACAAAAGTTAATATCATGCGTATTGATAATTGTATAGAGTACTTGGAGGGATCCCTCTATATTTTCTTTGAAGAGAATGGGATCATTCGTAAGACTTCTTGATGTTATACCCCCAATAAAATGGCATAGTTAAGGAAAAAGCATTATATGTTGGGGGTCACGAAGGCTCTTCTTTTTCATAGAAATGTCCCTAAGAGTTTTTTTGGGAGGTAGAGCATTTCTATTGATCATGCCCAACTTGGAAATCAACCAAGATAAGTGTTTCTTCGGTAGATCCTTCGTGAATATATATGCAAGCTAAAGATCTGAAGAGATGTAAGGAGTAGTGATCTTCTCTCCTCGTACTGCATCTCAAATGAAATGGCAATCAATTTCAATATGTGTAGTCCGCTCATGAAATACGGCGTTGATGACAATCGATGTAGCGAACTTCTCATAGCACAATGGGATGGGAGTAGTAGCAAGAAGTCCAAGCTCTTATAGAAATGAAATAAGCCAGATAATCTCACAAGTGGCTTCAGTCATCGCCCTGTATACATCCTTTCCACTCGATCTAGAAATCATTAGATGCCTCTTGCTTTGCCATGTAACAAGGTTGCCACCCATAAACATGGCATAACTTGTTAGATCATTTGTCCTCCGGAGAACTAGCACAATCAACATATGTATAAACAGTGACATCGGTGTGACCATAAGCCACATGGAAGAGGCATTTTCATGGAGATTCCTTCAGGTATCAAAGGATCAGGAGAACAACATACCACTAGTTGTAGTGAAGTCTCTCCATGTATTGGTTGGCTCTCCTTACTACATATGATATATTTGTCCTAGTGACAATAAGGTAGAGCACTTTATCCACTAGTATCTTCAAACTTATTATCACTAAATGTAGCGTGTCTCCGCAACTCTGTTGGGATGCCAAACGGTTTGCATATAAGTAAGTTGGCCTCTGTAAGAATGTCAATGCAATACATACGTAGTGATAGATGCAATCCCTCTCTAGTTCATATCATCTCAATGCTAACGAAGTATATGAGCTGGCCAAAATCCTTGGTGATAAACACCATCGGGATTCGGAAGGAAGGCCTTGGTCCCTAAAATGCATGGTTTATCGTCATCACTAATCACCATGTCATCAACATAAAATGTCAGCATCACAGTTCCAAAAGTATTGTAGTCATACGTCATGACATGGAAGCCAAGAGAGTTGACCTCAGTGATAAGCATGCCATAACATGCTCGTGAACTTTGATTTAAGCCATATTGGCATTTTGGAGTCAGCGTGCATGCTCCCATACGCAAAGTAACCCGATGGTTGCAACATGTAGGCATCCTCCTCGGGTACAAGTAAAGAAAAGCATTCATCACATCGAGCTAAAAAACAGGCCAACTCTTATGGCAACAACTGAAGAATGTTGCGAATGGACCCCATCTCGGTCACTGCAAGGAAGGCCTCAAAGTAGTTCACTCCAAAAGTCTGAGTAAATCCCTTAGCCACAAGCATGACCTTCAGTCTGTCAATGGAGCCATCTGGAGACTACTTGATCATAAAGACCCATCTGTAAGCAATTGGCTTGACACCAGGGGAACACGTCCCAAGATCCCATGTATCCATGGAACAAAGAGCGTTTATCTCCTCATCCATGACCTTTTTTACAGTCATGATCCTACAAAACACTATGATGATCATAAGGAATAGTAACAACACAAAGATCATATGTAAATCGTGTGTCACAACTGGATGAATTGTCAATGGAAGTAAACAGTGACAAGGGATGTAGACATTGCCTCTTTAACTTCTGCAATGCTATAGGCGGTTCCAGTGGAGTGTCAGCATTAGCAATGGTAGGGTTTTTTTTAAGAAGGTGTATCATCCTGAAGTAAGGTACATGTAAGGGAATCAATCAGACTGAGTAGTGTCTTTCTTTTTATAGATAAGGGGAGGTGGTGGAAGCTCCAAGGGAATGTCAGTGACATATTGAGTAAAGTAGGTAGCGTGTTCAAAGAATGTAACATCAACAGAAATGTAGTAACGATGACCAGCAGGATTATAACACATGCGCCCCTTTTAGGTGCGAGAATAACCAGAGAAAACAAACTTAATAGCATGAGGAGACAGTTTATCTATAGTCTGAAATATGAACGAGATCAATGCAACCGAAAATTCTCAATGGAAGTGGAAAGTGTTCCTCATCAGAATACAGAGTGAGATAGGATTTAACCCCTTAAGGACTGAAGGCGGGACTCTATTAATAAGGTAGGTGGTAGCAAGAATAACATCCCTCCATAGGTTTTGAAAACCTTCATGTGAGTAAGCAATGTAATGGCAATGTCCTATATTTGATTGCATGATTTTTATCGCTTTCAAGTCTCTATTCATCAGATCTCCTATTCTTTTGACAAGGCGGGTTCTCACTCAGGAGTCATATTGAAGCCTTATCACATCCTTCTAGAACTTAAAAGGTGGCAATTGACAAAGGGAATTTCATCCCTGAATTATCCATGAACGTGATATCTGTCGGACCTATCATTATGTACCATGATTCTAGGAATTTGGTAGTTGTTTACCCTCATGTACTTACCTCTGAAAGACACAAGGCTAGTTTGGTGCCCAAGAGTAAAGCAGAAATTTATGATATTGACTGCTTTGAGGCCTTTTCCCCCAAGGCATGTTTTAGTTCTACTGTCCATGGTCATAAAATCTGACTTGCAGGTTTCTGAGCTCCACATTATGTATCTTATATGGTGATTCAATAAAAAAAACATGGTCTCAAATATCCTCGTTTTGCCATGTCAGAAAGGGATCATCATAATATACTGCTAATATGGGCATGAAATTAAAATTCAGTGTTTATGCAAATTTAGGCATAAAAATTTAGTTTTTCTCTTGAAGGATTAGGTACAATTGCAAAAATTACATTTTCACCCTAGATATGCTTTTTTTTTATTCCAAAGAAGGGGAAACACGGTATCCACCACAAATTCATTAAAAAACTGAAAAGAGTTGTAAGAAGACTTGTAGTAGTCGACTCATGAAGAATCTTGGAGTGAAAAATTACATTACCGCAGTTAATTGTTGTAAGGAAAAGCGTGCACCATTTCCGGCTAGCCAAATTTCCCATAAAGTTGTGATAGGATGCACTAGGTCCTCTCTAGGGCCTTGTTTAGCCTGATACAGTGGGTCCCAAAAACGATCCAAGTTTTGGAGATTCAGTCAATCTGCATCCTAGCTCCATCCAAATTACAGATGTCTTCTCACAATAAAAGAAGTGTTCAACCGTCTCAATATGTGTTACGCAAAGAGGGCATCTGTTAGAGATCTCCAAAAAAAGTCTTGCACAATGGTCCCTCATCATAATCCTCGTTCGTTGCAGGAGCCACAAAAAGAAATCGCTTCTATTTGACATGTTTAACTCCCAGATAAAGTTGCAGTCACGAACCAAAGCGTATGTCCTTGGATGCAAGGTATGTTGATAGCTTTGTAGGCTCGTCTGATTGAGAATGAGTTATTCTCCACACCCAATGGTCCGGACCCTCAGTTGGTCTGTCAACATGCTTGATGGATTCAAGGAGGATAAGGAACTCCTCCAATCGCTAATCAGAAAAGTATGCCAAGAAAGGAGGCATCTAGTTGTCATATAGCCAACAATAAAAAACCCATACATCTCGATCGGCAACTAATGCAAAGAGGCGGGGGAATACGGAGGAGAAAGTACGGGCCTGACCAGTTATCAGTCCAGAAGGTAAAAAATTTACCATAACCCAACACCGGATGAAAGAGTTCCTGAAAGTGTGGCATCACTGAGTCAATACTTTCCATAAAGCAAAGGGGTAAAACTATGGATGTTAAATCATCGTTCCATGGACCCAATGTTATAGATGCTTTGGATGAGACGACAACAAAGGTCTTCACTTCTCCAAATCCTAGTAACCCATTTTAGAAGAAGTGTCTCGTTCATGGTTTTCAAGCGAGAGATCCACATGTTGCCCTTCTCTTAAGGCAAGCTGACATCCTCCCAATCAACTAGATGTACTCTCGAACCCCCTTGCCTAATTTTCCCCAAAGGAATCTCTGCATGATCACTCTAGCTTGTGTCTTATACCAACGAGAAGAAGACGTGAAGACATAAAAAAATCAGAATAGTTGAGAGAATGGCCTTGACCATTAGCTGACGGGGTAGAAGACAACTCAGACATAGTCGGCGTGCCATTGTCGAATGATGCGGAGCAGAGTCAGGAACTAGATTCGCGATAGATGCCTTATATATCTCGATAGTTATGAGAAGCAAGAACAGCGGATAGGAATTCTCTTAGGATCTGATGAAAGACAGTCAAAGGTGAAAGGCTAACTATGCTTACCTGCGAACATCTGATCTTTCCTACTAGACTATCTGACCTCTCCCTTCGCTGCAAACCCGAGGTTGACCTTGTACTTTGGTCAATAAAGCAGACCCCCGGCCTAATAATGCCTCCATGCCCACCTTGTCTGTTATACAGCCTCATAGCCTGAGAGTCCGTCGCCTTTCCGATACCTACATTCCCCGTGGGAAAAAACAGTACTATCGCCTTCCGCCTCTAAAGATCATCGGTCGATGGTCTCGGAAATTCGTCATAGGGTATACTATGATTAGTGATTCACCTCAGAGCCTATCCGCGAATGTCAAACTTCTTTGACGTGGCGAACTCTGGCTTCGCACCTTGCAGGGAATCAGAGTCCTAGTGCAGAGCAGCACCATCTCTCCGTCGGTCTTCTGAGACCTTTAATGATGTCTCAAGCGGGGGAAAGGACCGGAAACAAACCAACCAAGATCGAGGGGGCCGAAAGAAACTATATAATAAAAGATAGGGAAAATAGCGACCGCTTTGAGAGTTCTACCACCGATTTCTACCTCGTGATAGGATAGTTGTCTTCCACCATAGAGTTTCTTCTCCATCTTCTCAATAATGGGTAACCAATCAGACATCTTAACTTTACATATCGTCAGTGGAAGAACAAGATAATGAATCGGAGAGATCCACGCTCTGTGCTCAACACCTCACAAACAGCATGTGCTTCAAGATCTGAAAGACCAAAAGGGATAGTCATAGACTTCCCATGATTCAAAATAAGCCTTGATAGCTAACAAAAAAGTTCTACTGTATCTATCATTCCATGAGCTTCCTATGTGCCACCTTCGATAAAGAAGATAGTGTCATCCACATATTGCAACATACGAATAGAGATCCCCAGTGGATAAGCCTGCCATGAGTGTGTTCTGATGTACCCTATGAACCATGCATGATAAGACATCAGCAGCAATGACAAAGAGCATAAGAGAAAGGGGGTATCATTGTCTCACCCCCGTTGTAGCTGGAAAAACCCTCCCTCAGGTCGACCATTAACTAGGACCGATTATGACGTTGTTGTGATGCATTACTTCATCTAGGAGATCCGTGTATCACAGAATCCCCGCCTTGACAACGCCATCCATAGGAAGCGTCTGAATATCGTGTCATAATCTTTAGTAAAATCCACCTTCCACAGGACCCCCTTCGACTTCCATCTTCTCTAATATGTTATAATCTCAGTTGTCATTGCTAGACTGTCTCGGATTTGCCTCCCTAAAATAAAAGCTGATTGTAGTGGTGAGATGAGGTGATCCATAACCATGTTCAATCTAATAGCCAAAACCTTTGCCAAAATAAAATAGATTGCATTAGAAAGGGCAATTAGACTGAAATATTCCACTCTCTCAGAAACCTCCATAGGTAAGAGGAAGATGAGAGCTTGGTTAAGCCTATCAAAACCAGCATTCCCTCTGATAAACTCCTCCACAACTTCACCACCAACCACCCCCCAGAACTAACGAAAGAAGAAGATGGGGAACTCGTCGGGACCTGATGCGCCATATGCATTTAGATTCCAGACTGTCACTTCCACTTCCTCCATAGTCATGGCTTGCACTAGATGATTTGCATTTGCCCCGAGAGCTGAGATGCCCCCTGACCAGACCACCTCCAAGGCCTATCATCGTTTCTCCTTGAAAACTCATAAAAATGATCTGCAATTGCTTGCCACATCTCCTGGTTTCCCTCCCCCCCCCCCACTCACTATCACCAACCTGATTAAGTTATGACGACACTTGCCACTGGTGATTCTATGGAAATAAGTTATGTTAGCATCCCCTTCCTTTAGCCACAAATGATAGTGTTGGAGTATATGTGTCACTTGTGTAGATGGGCGATTGGATCCCTCTAGGGTCCAATTACCGCATCCGGTGGTTTAGTCCCACATCTACCAGTTGTGTGACTTGGAGTACGTGGGGGCTATATAAGAAACCTCACCCTACTTGTATCGTATGAGAAAGTTCAACGAACATATCAGCCCTTTGAGGCGTTCTCCTGTGTTTTCATCCTACTCCTTAGGGAGTAGGGTTCTAAGTAAAAAACATGTTAGTTTATTTTGTGTCTCTGATATTACGCTTCCGTATTCTTCATTTTCTAACATGGTATCAGAGCGGGTTTGATTCTCGAGGTTTATTTTCGTGATTTGTTCGAGATTCCATTCTTGATTAATTGAAGATTTGTTCGTGAAGATTAGTTGTTCATGATTATGACTCGTCCAAGTTTCGAGAAATCCTAGGGTTTTTCAAAAACCCTAAGCTCTACATATTTTTGAAGATCAATTCAAAGTCTTCTTGCATATATATTATTTATACATATACAAGATTTATTCTGGGAAATTTTGATATCCGTATTTGGTTCAAGTTTGATTTCTAGGGTTTCTTTGGAAACCCCGATTATGCACAGTTTGGAAGCATGCCACAACTGCCCCATCTCATGGTGGCAGCAGAGCCCCAACTCACCAGACAGCGCAACCCTCCAGCACAGCATCTCCATCACATTGAAAGGCATGTTCTTCCTCTTCCAAACAACCTCTGTGGCACCGCATCTCTTTCTGCACCATCGCAAGAGTCAAAGAAGGAAGAAGAACAAGCCTCATCAGGGGCGATGCAGCACCTTCGAGTCCTCCGATCGGGCAATACCCTGTTGACTCTAGTACGAAGAAGAAGCCCTGAAACAGAAGCAGCCCTCGCGCAAGGTGATGCATCTCCTATGCAGCATCATCCTCGAAGCTCTCCAGGTGATGCACGACCACGCGATGGCCCAAGCGGAGCCCATCCAATCGCAACATCCCTTGTGTGCAGGCCCAGGCGGAGCCCCATCGTGCCATCTTGCAGCAGCAGCAACTGTAAGCGTTGTATCTCGATGCTAGCAGTACCGAAAGGCCTCCTTCAGGGATTGGCGGCGCCACCCCCTCTCTTCCTCACGGATCTCATAGGCGGTGCATCTTCTCTAAAGAAGGGTTCCATGCGATGGAATCCTAAATAGGATGTCCAGTAGGCCTTTGTTCTGCATATTTAAAAATGAAAAGGGGGGAGAGGCATTTTCTCGGCCCAATTTTTTAGAAGTTTTTTTTGGGTCGTGAGCGTTTTTTTAAGAGGGGAGTGATGTTGCTTTCTTTGGGCCCAAATTGGGTCGTATGCAATTTTTTCATAATTAAGAAGGGATTACGCTTCCGCATTCTTGTTTTCTAACAGACAAGCCATCTACTTCCACTCCGCAACTCGCTTCTTATCCTCAGTCAAGATGACCTTCATAACCGGTGTTCTACTTGTAAGTTCTTCGGGTAAAAGCTCTTTGGAGTCCTCTAACCCATCAATTCTGCAAAGCTCTGCCTCTGCTTGCGCACGACGGTCCCCTGGATATGCATGTACTAATGTTTACATATGAATGACTAAGATACATCACATATTAATATGCTCTTCTTAGATATTCAAGCATGAGATGAACAAAATGCCTCAAGTATAATTTAATACACGATGAAATGCAATGTGCCATGATAAATTATTCAGATACATGACTTGTGGAATGCAATGGGAAAACATGACTGAATGTTTAGTGCAATGCATATTGGAAATGTAGCTTTGTGCAACTGAGATAAATGACATGGTTGTGAATGCATGATTTTCCTCATGCTAGATGCACGATTTCCTTGATTGAAATACTATGAGTCCTAAATCGTCTCAAATGGAACTTGTTTAATTTTAAGTTGTTGAAATATAGAAGAAATTATAAAGGTTAGTAACTGCGATGAATATTGTCATCGTCAAATTAGGAAGGTGTTGAACACTGTCATGGTTAAATTAGGAAGGTGTACCCCACCAAATCATAGGAAGTCACTTGAAACTCATATTTACCATGCAAAGAATGTTGCACAGATCTCTGAGGGAATCGAAACAATGTAAAAAGATGATAGCATAAGGGTAGGCACTCAAATTACAGTAAAACACTCCTCCCAGCACTTGCATGTAATGTTTGTTGAAGGACCTTAAAAATTTCAGGACCTCTACAACGATAATGCCAGTGGTATACCTATTCAGGAATATCACCAGAGACATTCATATATCAAAGAAGTTTTTCTATTCCAATTAGTGCTGAACAAGAGAGTTATGATTGTCACTTGGGAATAAAAATAAAATTGAAATGTATAACAAATGTTGAGCACTTCTTATCTTCTTTCAAGGGAAAAAATCATATATAGAACTGCATTTTGATAGGCATTCAGAAGACAAAGCAGAACAGAAAAAACGATGAATGAAAACAGCAAACGCAACAGGTATGGTTTGACAAAGTGGAAGTGGAATTGACTTTCAATTTCAACAACCATCAAGTATTAATTTCGGAAGTTCCTTATAAGAATTGACATATTGAACATGCTACATTATATTAATCGGGATTTTTACCCCACGAACCATATAATCTTTCTAAATTACATGATAGACCTTGTAAACATCAATATTATCCTCTTGACCCCGTAAAGTTGCTAAGTCTTACACCACAGAACATGTGATTAATAAACATCCATTTGTCCATTAAAGGTGAGCAGAATCCATCAAAAATAGGACACTTTTACCCTTATTAATATAATCTACAACCTATATCATTCCCCTCCCTCCTCCCCCAACTCCTCCCTCCTCAACTTAACCACTTTGTCCCTCCCCATCTTCACAGTACCTCCCACTAGACCACCACCAACAGCTCCCCGGCATCACCCTCCTTCCCAGCACCTCCTCTGCAGCCCGCCCTGATCGTTCCGTTCCCAGCACCTCCGCCTGAGGTACAATGGGTCCTCTCGATCGAACTTGCAATGGAATCTTCCTCAAACTCAAATGCTCGGAAGCTGCTACAAATGTTTGGAACGGAGGAAGCTTCAGATGATGCACAGGCGCTACTCGGAATCTGCTCGAACGCTGCTCGAAAGCTTCAGATCATGGGTTGGCTCAAATGGCAAGGACTATGGATATGGAATAGGTGTTCGATGCACACGGGTGGAGACGATGGACATGATGGTTCTCAGCCATGTGCAATTGCTGAGAATGGTTCGAGGCTATGGATGTTATGAACAATAGAAATATCTCGAGGGAGCACGCTCCAGTGAATCGAAGGGGAAACGCTGCGTGGAGTAGGGAAGGTGATATGATTCAGGAAGTGTGGATAGATGTAGGGTTTTGGATTCCAATTAGGCATGTTGCAAGGAACATTACAACTCCTTGACGTAACTATGTTTTTTTTGCAGCCTCAAATATTTGATCAATCGGTTCAAGAAATTGTCCCGAAAAATTCAGGAAAAATCATTTTCATGATCAAAAAGGATGATTCATCCGTAAAGTTATAAAAATATTGGTGAATTGGAGGACGGATGGAGATGGGTGAAGAGAGGGAGAGAGAAAATAAAGAGGAAGAAGAAGAAAAAGAATGGAGGAAGAGGGGCAAAAAGGAGATGGAGAGGTGGAAGATCTACCATTTAATTCTTCGCTGGTTAGATTAACCTGATATTAACCCAAGGTATTGGGTCAAGTAAAAATAAACGGCGGGGTTCGTGGCGTAAGACGGAGTAACTTTACATGGTCGAGAAGATAATAGCGATGTTTGCAAGGTCAAGCAGGTAATTAAGAAAGATTATAGGGTTCGTGGGGTTAAATCCCTATTAATTAGGTTTATAATTTAGGGATTTTATCACTTGTGCCCCTCTGAGATGTTGCAATATCAGTTATGCCCCTATCTTTTTGGTAATATCAGTTGTGCCCCTCAAAACTTCCTATTTTATCACTTGTGCCCCTCGGGTTAGTGACCGTCCATCTACAGTGCAAACGGACGTTAACTTTGAGGATATAAGCGGAATTATTTTTTTTTTAAAGGTTATATGGTCATTTCTTCCTCCTCTTCCCCAACCTCTTCTTCTTCCTCCTCTTCCCATCTTCTTCCTCCTCCTCCGACCTCCTCCTCCTCCCTCTCCGCCCCGAGCTCCTCGCAGCCCCTCCCCTCCCTGGCGCCGCACCTCCTCCCCCCCCCCCCACACCTCCTCCCCTTGCCGGCGCAAATGGCGTTCTTAGGTTGCGGTGAAATGGCGTTCTTTGCAGTAGCATCAGGAAGCCGATTGTGGATTTTAAGTTCTGTAAAAGCTAACACTAACTGGAGTTTCTTCTGGTATATGAACTGGATTCATTACAATTACACGGCCTGCCGCTGTCGATTTCACATCGTGGGGGCATCTGATGCCTATTGGCAACTCTGGGACGGGTTCGGGGACATGGCCGCAAGCACCCGATTCTCCTGAGGTGGGGGATTTCCCCACTTATGCTCTGCATCCGACGGCTCCACCACAAAAAATGCACCGTCGCTCATACCCAATGCTATCAGATTTGATTCTGACGGATGTGCCATATTTTTTAGCCCTGTCGAGGCAATGGGTGAGGGAATAGCAGTTGGAATCCTCCAGATAATGAGAGTCTCTGTGATGTCAATCTTTTAAGCACCATGCATTTCTTGAAGTTCTTGCAACCCATATCAATGGGGAAATCTGAAGCGGAAGGGAGAAACAGATAGATTATGAGGGGAGGGGATGGAAGGATGGGGTGTAGATGAGGTACACGGGCTCGACGGGGACGGTTGGCGGGGGTCAGGGGAGGGTGGCCGGGGCTTCTCTGCCTAGACTGGAGGGGTGGCAGGATGTCGGTGGAGGTTGGGCCCAGGAGGAGGCGGGCTCGGGATGGGGGCCTTCTTCTGCCCCGCCGCCTATGCCCCCAGGTCGCCCCGCCGCCCTTGCCCCCAGGTCGCTCCGCCGCCCCCGCCGCCTATGCCTCCCCCTTGCCCCCCTTCCGCCCTCCTCCTCCGCCTGTGCTGTGGGTGGAACTGGAGTTAGGTTTTTTTGTTAAATTTTGATAAATTTTTGACAATTTGATTCATAAAAAATCATCAAAAAATTCAATAAAATTTGCCGTTTGATCCGTAATGAATGATATATCCGTGAAAATGCAAAAATTTTAGAGATTCCATGGATGTATGAAGGTGTCACTAAGAGAGAGAAATTATGAAGAAAAAGAAAGAAGAACAAATGGAGGAAGAAGATGAAGAAGAGGACTGGACAATAATACCCCTCTTAACTGCACCAAGGTTTGAAAAAACCATGGTTAAGTCAACTCATAGACGGTCAATCTGACGGAAGGGCACAACTGATGACGGAGCAAGTTTTGAGGGGCACAACTGATATTACCAAAAAGATAGGGGCATAACTGATATTGCAACATCTCGGAGGGGCACAAGTGATAAAATCCCTATAATTTAAAGTCCTTCGGAGAATTGCATGTAATATAGGTGGCATCAGCAACGCAAATGGCTCAATGATTAGAACAAACTTCAAATAGGCTTCAGTATGATCATTTTTGTTATCTATCTTGACTGCAATCTCAGGCAAAGACGGAATGAATCCAATCCAAGTTAACATCTTCCTCATAAGCCTTCCACGAGGACCAATCGAGGACAAAAGCCCTTCATAGAGAGGAACAGCCCTTTGCGCAGCAAGCCATATTGGGAGACTACTATTAACATCTCCATCATATTCAAGCTGATTTGTGTATCCGTTCTCAACATATGGGAGCATGTCTTGTGGCAAATATTTTTCGGTAAGCCAAGTCTTTGCTTTTCCAATCCAGTCTTGGAGTTCCTTGGTCCGATTTGATTGCTTCAGTGCCTATATTGAGTAAAGCTCCAATGAAATTATAAACATGTCAAGATGTTTAAAGCATCACTTCCAATCACAAAATATTGTTGAATTATATATAGTTGTCAAGAACTACAGGAACAAAGAGTAGAAGAGGTTTGCCCTAAATTTACCAAGTTATAGTTATATTTTAAAAAAATCTCATATCAGAGAAAGATGCAAGAGCAGTGTAGTATAAACTTCAAAAGGACAATAGAACATATGCAAATATCAAACAATCATCGAGAAGCATCTAGAGTATGATTTTAAAATACTCTGGTGTCCAGTCCACTAAACAGAACAATTCGTTTCAAATTTACCTTTGACGTAATTTTTTATCTGGGTTCCTGTCCTCCTAAATCTCCTTTTAAAAAGGTTGGAAAAGCAAATATACTGAATAATTCACAGCATAGAAATGACAGCTTCCTAAAAATCATTGGTTATTACCTGGGTCTTAAGAAAAATGATAATGTCCAAAACAGATCAAGATATTTTCCTTTAAAGAAAAAGAGAACGGATAGGCCTTTAACAAAGTGTAATGCATTGAAATACCTCATTTATTCTGCTACCAATCTTTTTCACTGGCTTCGAAAAGAGAGAAAAAATTCCTTGGAGAACCTTCGACTGCAAGTAGTCCAACTTTTCAATAAGAAGTAAGCCTTTCTGCCTCTCGGCAGCATATCCACGCCTACAAGATGAACTAAATGTCAAATGCATGATTTGTGTACAGAAACTCATATATCTAAATGTAGAGAAGAGAATGAATTGCTTTCTAGGGTGTATAGAGCAAAAAGGGAAAAGTACATGAATGATCTCGAAGGGTTACAAGACTCAAATAAAATAGAAATAACAATAACTCTAACACTCCCCCTCAAGTTGGAGCATATCTGTCGATCATGCCCAACTTGGAAATCAAACATGAGAGACGCTTCTATGGTAGTGCTTTCATGAAAATGTTTGCAAGCTGAAGTTCAATGGAGATGTGTCGAGTGATGATCTTTCATCCTCGTACTGCATCACAGTCAACCTCAATGTGTTTTATCCTCTCATGAAAAGCAAGATCTGAGGTGACATACGTGGCAGATTTGTTGTCACAGTATAATGGTATTAGAGTAGCAACTGAAAGTCCAAGTTCCCGTAGGAAAGAGACACGCCATGTGATCTCACATGTAACTTGGGTCATAGCCTTGTATGATACTTCTGCACTAGATCTAAAGACTACAGTCTATTATTGCTTCGTCAAATGAACAAATTTCCCCCAACGAACACAGCTTAGCCGGCAGTGGATCAATGATCCTCAGATGAACTAGCGTAGTCCGCATCTGTATAGGCAGAGACTATATATTAGCCTTAAGGAATATATATCAAGTAGAAAGAACCCAGGGAACAAACCTTTGGTCCTGAGGCCCATCCCTCTCTACCCCTTATTGATGATCGTAATGGAAATAAGTCTACTTTGAAGAATCCCTACTCGTGATGAACTTGTACATTAGCAACTATCGAGAAAAAGCCTACCGCATCTTCTTTATTAATTAAGGAAGTCGTTGGGGTCCGTTTAGTTTAATATAATAGTCCCATTGCCAGTATTCCTGCGGAAATTCCGCCTACCTTGCCCTTCCCTGGAATTCTTACCTAGCTTCCTTGCATGCTTTCTCCTTGTGTCACCAAGAACCCAAAGCTTGGTTGTAAACCCTTGATCACTGACCCCATAGAAGAGTTGACGTCCGAGAGATTCATTCAAGTATCGAAAGATCAGAAGTACATCCTACTAATGACTGTAAAGGGGTCTCTCCATATGTTGGTTGGATCTGCTCACACCAAAAGATATATCTGGCCTAGTGACAATGAGATATAAAAGTTTACCCACTAGGCTTTTATACCATGTAATATCCTCAAAGACTATATCAATAGTAGCAGAATGTTTCCTCACTTCTGCAGGGATTTCAGATGGCTTGCACTCAAGTAGTCCAACCTTAGTAAGAATGTCTAGGCAATGCTTCCTTTGACAAAGATGGAATCCCTACGTAGTGTGTAATACCTCAATACCAGGAAAGTAACAAAGACGGCCAAGATCATTTATGACAAAGACCTTTTGGAGGAAGGTCTTGGTCTCTGAAATGCCAATTTCGTCATCTCCAGTGACGACCATATCATCAACATAGACATGAAGAATGACTGACAGTAGACCGTCGCCTGACGAAGACAGAGTAGTCATATGTCGTCCTATGAAACCCAAGAATATTTATCTCAATAGAAATTAGGTCAAACCATGTCCTAGGGCACTGCTTCAGGCCATAGATGGTCTTACATAGTGAGGCATACGCACTCCCCCTCGATTACGTAGCGCGACAGGTGCATCATATAAACCTACTCCTCGAGGTCACCAAAAAGGAAGGTGTTCTTCACATCAAGTTGAAAAATGGGCCAGGCCTTATTAGCAGCAACAGAGAGAATGGTGCCTATGAACCCCATTCTGACAAGTGGAGAGAAGGTCTCAAAGTAATCAACCTCATAGGTTTGTGTGAAGTCTTTTACAACTAATCTGACTTTCAAGTTGTCAATGGACCCATCAAGTGACTGTTTGGCAAGGTTCGAAATCTCGATTTCGATTTCGTTTCGGTCCCCTCAAAAACCGAAATTTCGGTGAAATTTCGGGAAATTTCGACTGTTTCGGTGGAAATGTCGAAAAGGATTCAAAAAAACCATTTTTCGATGATTTTTTTGGAAATTAAGATCTTCTGAGTTATTACAACAATAAATAGCTTACAAATACACACTTATATCACACATATTGCTTATATATGCATGGACCCATCAAGTGACTGTTTGGCAAGGTTCGAAATCTCGATTTCGATTTCGTTTCGGTCCCCTCCAAAACCGAAATTTCGGTGAAATTTCGGGAAATTTCGACCGTTTCGGTGGAAATGTCGAAAAGGATTCAAAAAAAACCATTTTTCGATGATTTTTTTGGAAATTAAGATCTTCTGAGTTATTACAACAATAAATAGCTTACAAATACACACTTATATCACACATATTGCTTATATATGCCCCTTAGATCGCACATATCGGTCATATCGGTCAAATTGATGTTAATGTTGATTCTTGACTGATATGTACTGGAAATTAATATCATCCAATCTAAGATCTTATAACAAAATCTTACAAATGCACACTTATATCACACACATCTCTCATCCATGCGCCTTATATCACACCATATCGGTCATATCAGACATATTGTTGAGCAGTCTGATAGATACTGGAAATGGAAATCAAAATAACTAAATTAACAACACTTAGAAGACATCTTTTGTTCATAAAAATAGAAAAGAATTTTTTTATTTGAAAATGTAGATAATGATTAGTTAAACAATGTTTTGTTCGTAGAAATAACCGTTACAGACAAAGTTCGAATGAATTACAGAATTAATTACATACTTACAATAAAGATGCATCTATTTACGAAGATAAGTGACAAACAAATGAAAGGAACAAGCTATATCAAATATATAGAAGCTATAGAGTTTTTTCATCTCCATTACTTAAACCCAAACCGGAAGAAGCTCCCCAAGTTGAATAATCGATGTATGTACCCTCTTGTCTCAACATACCATGTATCCATGAATTTCAACCGAAATGGGTCGATATGTCGAAATATCACCGAAATTTCGGTCGAAATCCAGAAAATTTTGTACTGAGATCCATAAATTTCAATCGAAATAGGTCGAAACGGATCGAAATGTCGAAATATCACCGAAATTTTGGTCGAAATCCGGGAAATCGATATATATAGGAGTTTCGATACCCATGACCTCTCGAAATCGAAATTTCGGCGAAATTTCGTGAAATTTCATTCCATGTTGTTTGGTCATGAAGACACGTCTGCAAGTCACAGGTCGAACTCTCAGAGGACACGATACAAGATCCCAAGTACTCGAGAGGTAAGGGCATCCATCTCCTCATCTATGGCATGTCGTCATCCATGATCCTGCATTGCCCTATGTTGATCTCTTAAAACAAAAATGGCATTCAGGACATCTGCAAACCTCTTGTCCCAGCTAGATAAACCATCAGTAGAAGTAAAATGTGACATAAGGTAAAAAGTATGTTGCGTCTTTTGCTTGCGGAGAGCTATCGGAAGCTCCTCAAGTACATTTGGGACAACAATGGTGGGAGCACTTGAAGAGGACATATTATCCTACATAAAATAGACAGAAAAAGGAACAGAAGCAGGTACAGTGACATGCTTGCGAGTATATACAATTTAGGGAGGAGGAAGATCTAAAGGGATGTTACCCACAGCATGTGAAAAGAAGCTGGTCTGCTCAAAGAAAGTGACATCTTCAGACACATAGTACTAACACCCAGCAGGATCATAGCCTCAATAGCCTTTCTAAGTACGGGAATACCCAGGAAAGACACACTTGATGGCCTAGGTGATAATTTGTCAGCTACATAGAAGTTGTGAATAAATGCAATGCATCCAAAAATTCTCAAAGATAAATGAAAAGAGACTCAACGAGTATAGTAAAGAGAACGGAATCTTCACTTTTAGAATAAAAGATGGAACCCTATTGATGAGATGGACATCAGTAAGGATGACACCCCCTCAATAGTACTTAGGAACATTCATATGAGTAAGAACAGATCGGGCATTATTAAGCAAATATTGGAGTTTCCTTTCTGCTGCCACATTTTGTTGAGAGGTATATGGATAGGATGTTTGATGAGCAGTCCCTTGAGAGGAGAAGAATGATGTCAAGTTATGTTGTTTAAACTCAAAGGCATTGTCAGTTCGAACAATTTGAACACATGTAGAAAGAGGTTTCGATATATTGAAAGAAATTTCTAACAACTGAATTAATCTTTGAACACTCCTTTATTAGATATACCCAAGAAGCTCTATTATAATCATCCACAAAGGCAATAAAATAGCAATGACCACTCAAATTTCGAATTGAACAAGACCGCTAAACATCACAATGAACAAGACCAAAAGGAGTGGTACGACGAGACTTAGCATGAACGGGAAAAAAAGCTCGATGATGTTTCCCAAACCCACAAACCTCGTACCAAATTGGATTTAGAGTAGAGAGTACAGGGAATATCATGGAGAGAGCCTTGGCAGAAGGATGCATAAGGCACGGATGCCATAGGAGCGGGCCTTTGGAGATGAGCGCAGCACCGACAAACTTAGAATCCGACGGTATGTTAAGATAATAGAGGTCATTCTTCACATGTCCCATACCAAAATATGCCTCATATGGATGTCCTAAAAATAGCAACAAATTCATCAAATATCACACGTCAATTAAGATCACCGCAAAAGCTTATGAACATACAATAAGTTGAGAGGAAAATCAGGAGCACAGTGAACCCCAGACATTTGGAACTTGGAGAACTCCATTGGTCCGACAATAGTAACCAGCGAGTGAGTCCCATTGGCGACTCGAACCAACTTCACCGAGGGAAGGGTTTGGAGAAGGTTAATATATTACCATCTCCTGTCAAATAAGTAGAGCCTTAGAGGCTCCAGAGTCAATGATCCAAGCGGAAGCATGAGTAATGGCAGAATTGGCTATTGTATCTGAAGGAGTAGCCAAAGCAGCAATGGTAGTCTCACTGGAGGAAGTGGACCCACGAGTCTGGATAATCAACATCAGATGAGAGTAATATGCATCATTGACATGGATCGTCATTCCATTGGGATTTGTAGTAGGAGACACATCTTCCGCATCATAGGCGTCATCATAGGCATTATTGGTTGATAAAGAGGTATGCCAAACTTCTGCCAACATCGTTCGGATTGATGGTTCCAGTGATAACAATGAGTGTGCCGTGGATACTGAGGAACAGTAGAATCATATCCATGACCACGGAAAAAGTCACGTCGATATCTAAAATCCCATCTACGGCCCTAGCCAGAGTCACATCCAAGGCCTCCTCGAAAACTATGGTGTCCTCTCCGAAATGATGCGATGTAAGCAGAACTCTCTCTGCAGGAGGTAAGGTAGGAGGTCGTGCAGTAGATGTCTCCAGTTCTTTAAGACATCTAAAGATGACCTTCATCATTGGCAGTGTATCAGATATTAAAAATTGCTTCTTCACTACCTGATATCCAGGTTGCATACCATCAAGAAAGCAATGCACCTGCCAGTCCAAACGCTCTTGTACATGTTTGGTACAACATTATGGCTGAAAGATCGCAAGCACCTCGTACAGGCTAGTGAGATATATGTAGTACTCAACAAGGGTAGAGTTACCTTTTGATGCAGACCAGATCCACTTGTAGATGATAGCAAGGTGGGACTTCATCATCTTTTGATAGTATGTTTGCTCAAGGTATATCACCTTGGATGTGTCTTTGAAAAGCAAATTCAAAGAGATATACACTGCAACGCTATTGGTCATTCAGTTGATAACATGGTAGTTGTTTGCAAGCCAGTTATCATATCCTTTATCTTTCTCATCTGGAGGATCTTTAGTCATGATATAGACCTTCCGTTGACCACTAATGAGCACCTTAAATCAGCAAGACCAGAGCATATAGTTTTGGTTGTCCTTCTATTTGATAGTAGTGTCTTGTGTCATCATAGAAGATGGGGAAGACAAGGACTTCATCTTGGTAGAAGTAGATGGCATGGTTGTCAGATAAAGAAGTTAAAGTTTTGTTGTTGATCAAGTATGTACAGAGAATGGAGAAGTGCTCTAGAACTCACGTACGTATGCACAAGAGATTTGGATTTTGAAGAATCAGCACGCCGGAGTTACTAGAGATAGTAGATGGTGATATCAGCAACCCCAAAGATGCGCTAGAGGCGCAAGGATGATGTTGTATAGCGATAGGGCACCGCTAGGGTAGCAATGGGTAGCGCCTAGACGGTATTGGGAATTGTTGGGTAGCGCCTGGTCGGCGCTTTGGGGAGCACTAGGTAGCGTTAGGGTAAGCATGGAGAACCCACTGAGGCCTCATGTGGGATTTTTGGATGAGGAAGAAGGGTCTGTGCAAGGCTCAAGGGAGATGGAGGTTGATGGTGGCAGTGGGTTTTAGATATTAGCTCCAACCTAGGACCATTGCTCCGATATCATGTGGGGAAGAAAATGAATTATTGTCTTATTCCATGAGTCTAGAGTCTCTTAAATATAAAGAAAACCCTAGAGAGTGAAAAAGAAAAAAGTACATAAGTGATCCCGAAGGACATTACAGGGCCAAAATAAAATAGAAATATCAGTAAGTCTTACACTAAATATACATAATCATCCAATAAAAAGAAAACACTCAAGTTTAGGGCAGACTCCAACATAATACTCAAGCTAATAATAACATATAATTGGTTATGTAATCCAGCGATTGTAATTGCATTATATGTGTCCAAGTTCCAAAAAATCAATCAGTGGATCATTTTTTGGCCAACCTAACTCGGATCAGTTGACAACATAAAGAGTTCAACTGGCATCCGGGGCCATTATATCGAAAGCATAATTGTGGAAATATGCCATACATATAAAGGTTCTTATCAGTTGTACCCCTCTGAGATATTGCAATATCAGTTATGCCCCTCCCTTTTTGGGAATATCAGTTCTACCCCTGACTTCTTCCACAATGATCACGTGTGCCTTTCCGTTAGTCTGGTTGTCAATTAGTTGAACTAAATCATAGTTTATCCAACCCATGGTGTAGTTAAGAGGGGCATAACGGTAAAAAAATCCCTATCTCCTCCTCCAGCCCATCTTCCTCCTCCATCGCCTTGTCCTCCTCGACGATGATAACAAGCTCAATGGGTTGTATTGGCCACTCAACGTTAACAATGGAGGAGGAGAGAGGCTGGAGAGGGAGGAAAAGGGGCTGAAAGGGGAGGGCGGTCGGAGGAGGATGGGGTGGAGGAAGAGGAGGGGTTGAAGGCAGAGGGGATGTCGGGGGAGGAGGAATATGGGTCGGAGGGAGAGGAGGGGCTGGAGGCGAAGGGAATGTCGAGGGAGGATGATGGAGCAGAGGAGGAGGGGTTGGATGGGGAATAGTGACTAGAAGGGGAGGAGTGGTCGATGGAGGAGGGGTGGAGGAGGATGAGGGGCTGTAAAGGGAGGGGTGGTCAGAGGAAGATGGGGGGCTAGAAGGGGAGGGGTGATCAGAGGAGGAGGATGGGACAAAGGAACGGGGCTGGAAGGGGAGGGGAGTCGGAGGAGGAGGATGGGCTGGAAGGGGAGGTAGAGTATGGGGCAGAGGAGGAGAGGGGAGGAGGTAGGATGGAATGGGAGAAAGACCTTTCAACCCTTGTTTTTTTATCCAGTTCCCCTTGTGTCTCCAAAGTTAACGTTTGCTAGCGTTGAGGATGGACAGCAACTAACCCGAGGGGCACAAGTGGTAATTATGAAATAAGTCAGGGACAAAAATGATATTCCCAAAAAGGGATGGGCATAACTGACATTCCAATACCTCAAAGGGGCGCAATAGATAAAAACCTTACATATAAGATATTGTGTGTTTCTTTGATCTATAGCACCTTCAGACCAGATGGGTTGAAGTTAAGGATGAGTTGTCCTCAGTTGTATAGCTTGATGCATAAACTTAGCATAGGCCAACATATAATCAAGGGTTTGGAAGTCAAATAAGGATGTTTAACACCTATAACAAAGATTCTCTCATTTCGAAGTTCAAATATGGATGCCGCGGATCGTGCTCACTTAGTAGCTATTACGGAGTGTGCAGTGGGGAACTTGCCGATACGTTACTTGGGTCTACCTCCTGTGGTGGCCAAGCTCAGAAGTGCGGATTGGGAGAGTCTTGTGACGAAGATGGAACAGCGGTTGGCTGGCTGGAAGGCGGTTTCTCTCTCACGTGGGGGAAAGTTGATCCTCCTAAAGCACGTTCTAGCTGTCATCCCCACCTTTTTCATTTCTACGAGGCGGTTGCCGGTCGGGGTGAGGAAAAAATTAGAGATGCTCATGAAGAGATTCTTCTGGTCTAAAGGCAAAAAGAAGGAGTCGGGCATGCACATGATCAAATGGGAAGAAATCACCAAGAGACGGGAAGATGGCGGCCCTGGGGTCAGAGACTTGGAGGGCATAAACAGGGCCTTCTTGTCAAAATGGGCAATCCGTATTTCGGGATCGTCCACCATGCAGGTGGTAAATCTGTCGCGGGATATCTACGGGGTGGGAGGTGATCTGGCGCCACGATGGATGAAGTTCGAGTCACCGCTGTGGGCTGGTATTAGGGGGATTATGGCTCAGCTGGCTTCCGACCTCCAACATGTTATTGGAGATGGAAGCACTTTCAAGTTTTGGCATGACAATTGGACCGGTGATGGATGCTTAGAAAACAAATTTCCTTGTCTATTCGCATTGGCGACAATGAAGGAGGCGACGCTATCTGAGGTGGCGGTGGAGGACACTTGGGGCCGACTTTTGTTTCTGAGCTCTCGGAACAGCGTGTTGATGAATACCTGGCTCTTTTGGACTCCCTTGCGCGGCGAGAGCCCTTCTCCAGGGAACGTAACCATTATCGATGGGAAGACACATCTTTCACGATAATGGGAGGGGATGCTGAGCTTTGTCAAGATATGCGCTTCATATGGGCGGCAAGCATTCCTGTAGAGATAGTTTCTACTATTATTATATGTTTATGTACCTTGTTTCTATTTCGCTCTTCTATGTAGACATCCATGTAATTTACCCTTACGGCCTCTCCCTATATAAGAGAGCCTAGGGTTTTCTTATAATCATAACGAAGACTCTTTTTCTTCTAACATGGTATCAGAGCCGCCTTAGGGCTCTCCTCCCTTCCCCACCCGCCGCCCCTCCTCTTCTCTCGTCTCCCAACGGCGGCTCCTGGCCGCTGCCCCTCCGAGCGGCCCCCTCCGCTGCCACTGCACCACCCAGCGGCTCCCAGCCGCACACGCCAGCGGCCCCGCTGCCCTAGCGGGCCCCCCGCGCAGCCCTAGCGGCCCCTTCTGCTGCCTCCAGCCGCCCCGGCGGCTCTTCGAGCCCCAGCCGCCCCAGCGGCACCCTCCAGCCGCCCCTGCGGCCCTTGGCGCCCCAGCGGCAACACCCTCTGCCGCTGTAGGGCTTCCATAGTCTCCAGCAGTCCATAGGCGTCGTTTTTCGAGACGATTCAAGGGCTGTAAGCTTCCTTCGAGGCGTGCCCTAGACCCCTCTTCCTCCGGTTTATGGATTTGAGTACGTCAAAGTCTACACACGTACTCAAATCCAATGCAGTTGGTGTAGACATTCATCACAGTGTCTATTATCCCTTCGTCTTCTTCGAGCAGCAGTATGTCAGAATCGAAAGTCGATTTGCCCTCCACCGGCGCATTCAAAGGTCCGACGCCAATAGTGAAGATGGACGGGTCTAACTATGAGCTATGGGCTATGCAGTTCATGAGTCTCATGAAATCAAACGGTTAAAAAACACATTCTTACCGAGGATGAGCCTGCGGAGAAGACAGGGATCTATGCCTCATGGGAGGCCGATGATGCTTACGCAAAAGTATGGTTGTCTGGTACGTTGACGATGGAGATAGCTAATGATGTCCTCCATCAGCCCACTGCTAAGGCGATGTGGGACATCCTTGTTGCTACATATTCGCAGGTGCGAAATGAGACAAAGATGTTGCAGCTTCAACATGACATCTTTACGATGAAGCAGGCCGGCAGACCTCTCCATTCTCTATACACATCCCTAAGAGGGATGTTTGAGAAGCTTTACAGTACCATTCCTCTGACTGCTACTCCAGAGCAGCAGAAGACGTTTCGGAACGCCACCATGGTGGGCGTTCTACTTGCTGCCCTCGATCCTGAGTATGATGTTGCACGGTCACAGATTTTAGCAGATGCAGTCATTCCTCCAGTGGAGGATGTCTACAGGAGGCTCAGTCGTATTCCAGTTTCATCCAGCTCTTCTACTCCACCCCCATCTGCGATGGCAGCTTCGCGGGGGAGAGGTGGACCACCTTCTGGGCGTGGTCGTGGACGTGGCCGTGGACCTCCAGGAAGAGGCGGCCGAGTCAGTCAGATGTGCTCGTATTGTCACAGAACTGGACATTCAGAGGAGACATGCTATTCAAAGCATGGGTTCCCAGCATCGGCACGGGTTGCAGAGCATTCACAGTCTCCATTACCGTCTACGGCAGATCATAGATTTGACGAACTCGTGGCCCGTCTCCGTGATATTATGCCACATTCTTCTGGTGATTCATCTGGTGGCTCTTCAGATATTGCTGCCACAGCCTCTGCCAGTTCATCCGCCGCAGCCAGTACTTCAGGTAGATCATCAGCGCTCATACCTTCACATGATATATCTGACTGGGTTATAGATTCCGGAGCTACACATCATCTCTGTCGAGACAGAGGAAGACTACAGGCCTACAGGGCCATTCCTCCAGGTCGCTCAGTACAGATAGCAGATGGTTCCCACTCACCCCTTGTTGGCCAGGGGGAGGTTTTCTTATCCTCCACTATGCAGCTACAGAATGTTTTACATGCCCCTGAGTTCTCTCTGAATTTGCTGTCTATTAGTCAGATTACAAAGGATTTGAATTGTCGTGCTATATTTGACCCGTCTTCTCTCATTTTTCAGGACATACTCACGGGCAAGGTGATTGGTTGTGGCTCTGAGCAAAACGGTCTATATCGGCTGGTTCGGGAATCCTATGCTGGCATCTCCACTCACTCAGCTGGACCAGTCTCACCTTACTTTTGGCATCTTCGTTTTGGTCACCTTCCGCTCCAGAAGACGCGCCATCTTCTGCCCCGGATCTCTCCAAGTTCGTCGTTTCGTTGTGAAACATGTCAGTTAGGAAAGCATCACAGGTCGAGCTTTCCAGGTCGTCAGAGTCGGAGCAGTAGCTCCCCTTTTGAGTTGTTACATATAGATATATGAGGTTCGAGTCGTGTTCCCGATCACCAGGGGCACAGGTTTTATCTTGTGGTAGTAGATGATTTTTCTCGTGTCTCTTGGGTTTTTCTTCTGAAGAATAAGTCTGAAGCAGGAGATGTTATCAAAAATTTGATTAATGAAGTGCAGAATGTTTTCTCTTCATCAGTCAAATATGTTCGGACTGATAATGCCCTGGAATTTTGTACGCGTTCTCTTTCTCAATTTCTGTCATTGAAGGGTATTATTCATCAAACCACCTGTGCATATACGTCCCAACAAAATGGTGTGGCGGAAAGAAAGCATCGCCATCTCTTGGATATCACTCGTACCTTGTTGATTCAAAGTTGTGCTCCTATTTCTTTCTGGGGGGATGCTGTCCTTACTGCATGCTATCTGGTCAATAGAATGCCGTCCTCTGTCCTTGGAGAGAAGACACCCATTTCACTTATTTTTCCGGACAAGGAGATATTCTCACTGCCACCACGTGTCTTTGGCGCTGTGGCGTTTGTTCATCGTCTATCTCCTGGACTTGACAAGCTCTCTCCAAGATCAGTCAAGTGCGTCTTTGTTGGGTATTCCAGAACCCAGAAGGGATACCGGTGCTATGATCCTACAAACAACAGGTACTTTGTTAGTGCGGATGTCACTTTCTTCGAGTCGGTTATGTATTTCTCACCAGCTGGGGACAGAATGGAACCATCCACCACCACTGATGATATATTGGTTCCACCACCACCTACTTGTTTGTCACCTGACTCGTCTCCTGTGTCAGTTCCTATGCCAGCACCACCGCCACCACCACCTCCACCTCTACCCATTCCACGGCGAATCATATCACCATTTCCTAACCACTATACGCGTCGGTCAGGTCCCGCTCAGGCAGCTAATGAGCCAATCACTACGCCTCAGGTATGTCAGATGATGTTACTAATGACGGGTCAGGTTTGGTACATATGCAGGATGACTCCTCACAGGCGGACCCAGATGATGATCTTGATGTTCCGATTGCTATTCGGAAACAGAGACGACAGTGTGCATCCTATCCACTTGCTTCACAGGTTTCCTTTCACCGACTCACAGGTGATTTCCAGAAGTTTGCCACAGCTTTGTCTTCCGTGGACATACCACGGACATACCAGGAAGCCTTGAAGAGTGACTGCTGGAGATTAGCTATGGAAGAAGAAATGGGGGCCTTGCAGTCCCGTGGCACATGGTCTTTGGTCCCTGCACCTCCTGATGCATCCGTTGTGAGCTGCAAATGGGTCTTCACAGTCAAATATCACGCAGATGGCACATTGGATAGGTACAAAGCACGCTTGGTCGCCCGTGGATTTACACAGACATATGGCATTGATTACATGGATACATTCTCTCCAGTGGCGAGACACTCGACTCTCCGTATCCTCCTGTCTGTTGCAGTGGTTCGTGATTGGAGCATTTATCAGCTAGATGTCAAGAATGCATTTCTGTACGGGGACTTACAGGAGGAATTCTACATGCAGCAGCCACCCGGATTTACTGCTGAGGGGGAGAAGCATATGGTCTGTAGACTTCACAAGGCTATATATGGCCTTAAACAGAGTCCACGAGCGTGGTTCCAGAAGCTGTCCAACCTAATTGAACACCAGGGATTCAAGAGGTCCAATGCTGATCATTCGTTGTTCGTCCAGAAGTCCTCGGGAGGTACGGTTATCATAATGGTCTATGTGGATGATATTCTAGTTACAGGAGACGATATTCAGGGCATAGCGAGGGCGAAGGCATTCCTAGGTCATCAGTTTGTTACAAAGGATCTTGGAACCCTAAGATATTTTCTGGGGTTGGAATTTGCAAGGAATGCACATGGTTTGGTGATGACACAAAGGAAGTACATTACAGACTTCCTGGTTGAGACTGGTATGGATGGTTGCAAACCATCAAGCATCCCCATGGACCCCAGCATGAAGTTATATGATGGTGATACTGATGAAGTGGATAAGAGGAGATATAGAGAGATGGTGGGAAAACTCCTCTACATTACTATAACCCGTCCAGACATTGCATTTGCAGTTAGTCGGGTGAGTCAGTTTGTGGAGCAGCCCAGACAGGTTCACATGGATGCTATACACATGATACTGAGGTATCTGAAGTCTACTCCTGGATTAGGGCTACTATTCAGAAAGGGTGCAGACTTATCCATCTCAGCGTGTGCAGACGCAGATTATGCAGGATGCCCTAAGGATAGAAAATCAACCTCAGGGTTTGCAGTCTTTGTTGGAGGCTCTCTGGTTTCTTGGAAAAGCAAGAAACAAATGGTGGTGGCAAGATCCAGTGCGGAATCCGAATACAGGGCAATGGCCCAAGCCAGCACGGAAATGATGTGGGTTCGCTCCGTATTAGAAGATCTACATGTAGCAGTACCTCTACCTATGAAGCTTCAGTGTGACAATCAGGCAGCATTGTTCATTGCCAACAATCCAGCTTTTCATGAGAGGACCAAGCATATTGAAGTTGACTGCCATTACACTAGGGACCTGATCCAGATAGGATTGATATCCACGGCCCATGTTAGCTCAGGAGATCAGACTGCCGATGTATTCACCAAGCCATTGCTCAGAGGACCTTTCCAGAGATGTTCATCCAAGCTGAGCATGATCGACATCTATGCTCCACCTTGAGGGGGAGTGTAGAGATAGTTTCTACTATTATTATATGTTTATGTACCTTGTTTCTATTTCTCTCTTCTATTTAGACATCCATGTAATTTACCCTTACGGCCTCTCCCTATATAAGAGAGCCTAGGGTTTTCTTATAATCATAACGAAGACTCTTTTTCTTCTAACAATTCCGGTAAGGGTCAAAGTTTTTCTATGGTGCCTTAGACAGGGGAGGATTATGGACAAAGTCAGGAGGAGGCGCATCTTGCACCTTCAGGACATACGTTGTGACAGGTGTGGTGAAGCGGAAGAAGACGTCGATCATCTCTTCTTTACTTGCGTTTGGTCCATGAGGGTCTGGGAAGATCTGGATGTACGATGGCTGCAGCGTGATGGGATGCATGCTTTCTGGGAATCTATCCAAAGGTTTGCTGGCAATTCTAGTGACGACTGCTCGAAACCACTAATTGCTCTCTGTGCTATATGGATGGGGCGTAACGAACTTATCTTCAAAAATCAATATTTCTACAGTGAGAACGTAGTGGCACACTGTAATGCTTTGTATAACTTCTGGCTATCTCGATAATGTAATGTGATACGTTATTAATGAAATATATTAGGCGGTGATCCCTGCAATGGGGACTCACCCAGTTTTTGATCAAAAAAAAAAATACTATCTTCAAATTCAAGCTTTCGTAAATATAAAACAATTACTTTTCAAGTCCACTCTACCTCCGCTCCTTTTATTAATGTAAACAAATAAACTGGAAAAGCATCTCTAACCACACATGATATGCTTGTATGCCAAGTAATTTACTTGCTTAAAAGATGCACAAAAGGAGAACCACCCAACACAAAAAATGCTACATTAAATCTAGCCATTTGACAAGAGAAGACCAGGATATTGGCATCCAATAAAATATTGCCTGAACTAGTAGCAAAAAATGTTACTATGTTCATAATCCTATGGGTGGTTAAATGTGGGAACAAGAATAAGGACAAAAGTCATGATTCTGCACTTTTAGCAATTTTATTATCACCTGAAAATTATTGCATTGGACTGAACTGCCTTCTTCCAGTCCACGTATATTGGCAATGTCAAGAGGTAATCTGTGTTTAGAGCACGCATCAGTATTAAGTCCTGAGCAGATATCTCTTCGAACTGTGCATCTCTCAGAAGTTTCATAAAAGCTTGTTGAAACCGAGCTGCAGCGGCTGCTCTACATACAGTATTCAAAGGAATTTGAAATCAGGAAAAGATATTCCATAATTAGATAAGAAACGTTACAACTGACAAAATAGGCATGCATATCTCCCGCTCTATGATATAATAAGCGTGCTGGAAAAAGCAAAAAGTACTACATGGTGCAATACTCGAAGCTTTATGCAATCAAAGAACTCTAAAACATGTGTGAACATCACAAAAGGCAGAAAAGTCATTATTACACCTGCAACAGTCAAAAGGCACCAGTCAGAGATCTTAACCAATTAGCCAGCCATACTCCCATCCTGCAAATGAACGTGGCACCAGTCAGAGATCTTAACCAATTAGCCAGACATACTCCCATCCTGCAAATGAACATGGCCGCAATCTGACCGGTAAGATAAATGTCTAACCAGTCAGGTAGATCATGGTTAGAATTTTTAATGTTGGCATAGTCTAACTGTTAGGTATATAATTAGAGTAAATTGATTGTAGTCGTGAGATGTAATACTACTATAAATACTAGAGAGATGGAATGAATGGGACAATTACTATGATTTTGAATCCCTTATTTCTCTTGTTATCTCACTCTTCTCTGCAAGTCTCTGTTTCTCTTCTCCACAAGTCTCCAATCTCTCCTATTCTTCTTTTATCTGTCTTGATCTTTCTCATGATGTTGCTCTATGAATGATATCTCGCTCGGAGATTCCAGTACTGTTAAATCGACAGTGGATCTCTATCAATTTGTGTCTGATCCCGCTCCAAGCATCCTTGCCAATGATGATCACTCAAGAATACCTTCTAGCACTCAAACAAGTAATAGAGGAGGCTATTGCAGGCGCATTTCACTCTGTATTCTCCAAGAAAACAAGTACATCCGTGAACTCCGACAAAAAATGGGTCAGTTTTCCTTCTTATGATGGTTTGCATGATTTTGTTGATTAGATGCGTGAAACTGAAGCGTATTTTCACCATCATGGGGGATGGACTCGATGCAATCAGAGTTCATTTTTCTGATTTTCATCTGAAGGGGAAAGACAGTGGGGTATTATTGGTCCATTATACAATGGCAAGCTGTTAGAAGAAAAGAGTCTTTGTTATAATAATAAGAAAACCCTAGGCTCTCTTATATAGGGAGAGGCCGTAGGGGTAAATTACATGGATGTCTAAATAGAAGAGATAAATAGAAACAGGGTACATAAACATATAATAATAATAGAAACTAACTATCTCTACACTCCCCCTCAAGGTGGAGCATAGATATCGATCATGCTCAGCTTGGATGAACATCTCTGGAAAGGTCCTCTGAGCAATGGCTTGGTGAATACATCGGCAGTCTGATCCCCTGAGCTAACATGGGCCGTGGATATCAATCCTCTCTGGATTAGGTCCCTGGTGTAATGGCAGTCAACTTCAATAAGCTTGGTCCTCTCATCGAAGGCTGGATTGTTGGCAATGAACAACGCTGCCTGATTGTCACACTGAAGCTTCATAGGTAGAGATACGGCTACATGTAGATCTTCTAGTACTGAGCGAACCCACATCATTTCCGTACTGGCTTGAGCCATGGCCCTATACTCGGATTCAGCACTGGACCTGGCTACAACAGTTTGTTTCTTGCTTTTCCAAGAAACCAAGGAGCCGCCAACAAACACTGCAAACCCTGAGGTTGATTTTCGGTCCTTAGGACATCCTGCATAATCTGCATCTGCACATGCTGAGATAGATAAGTCCGTGCCCTTTCTAAATAGCAGCCCTGAACCTGGAGAAGTCTTTAGATACCTCAGTATCATGTGTATAGCATCCATGTGAACCTGTCTTGGCTGCTCCATAAACTGACTCACCCTGCTAACTGCAAACTGAATGTCTGGGCGAGTTATGGTGATGTAGAGGAGTTTTCCCACCATCTCTCTATATCTCCTCTTATCCACTTCATCAGTATCGTCATCATATATCTTCATGCTGGGATCCATGGGGATGCTAGATGGTTTGCACCCATCCATACCAGTCTCAACCAGGAAGTCAGTAATGTACTTCCGTTGTGTCATTACCAGACCATGTGCATTCCTTGCAAATTCCAACCCCAGAAAATATCTTAGGGTTCCAAGATCCTTTGTAACAAACTGACGACCTAGGAATGCCTTTGCCCTTGCTATGCCCTGAGTATCATCTCTTGTAACAAGAATATCATCCACATAGACCATTATGACAACCGTACCTGCCGAGGACTTCTGGACAAATAACGAATGATCAGCATTGGACCTTTAAAATCCCTGGTGCTCAATTAGGTTGGACAGTTTCTAGAACCACGCTCGTGGACTCTGTTTAAGTCCATATATCGCCTTGTGAAGTCTACATACCATATGCTTCTCCCCCTCAGCAGTAAACCCGGGTGGCTGCTGCATGTAGACTTCCTCCTGTAAGTCCCCGTACAGAAAGGCATTCTTGACGTCTAGCTGATAAATGCTCCAGTCACGAACCACTGCAACAGACAGGAGGATACGGAGAGTCGAGTGTATCGCAACTGGAGAGAATGTATCCATGTAATCAACGCCATATGTCTGTGTAAATCCTCGGGCAACCAAGCGTGCTTTGTACCTATCCAATGTGCCATCCGCATGATATTTGGCTGTGAAGACCCATTTGCAGCTGACAACTGATGCATCAGGTGGTGCAGGGACCAAAGACCATGTGCCACGGGACTGCAGGGCCCCCATTTCTTCTTCCATAGCTCGTCGCCAGCATTCACTCTTCAAGGCTTCCTGGTATGTCCGTGGTATGTCCACAGAAGACAAAGCTGTGGCAAACTGCTGGAAATCACCTGTGAGTCGGTGAAAGGAAACCTGGGAAGCAAGTGGATAGGATGCACACTGTCGTCTCGGTTTCCGAATAGCAATCGGAACATCCAGATCACCATCTGTGTCCACCTGTAAGGAGTCATTCTGCATATGTACCGAACCTGACCCGTCAGTAGTAACATCATCTGAACATACCTGAGGCTTAGTGATTGGCTGAGCTGTCGTCTGAGCAGGACCTGACCGACGCGTATAGTGGTTAGGAAATGGTGAAACGATTCGCCGTGGACCGGGTGGAGGTGGAGGTGGTGGTGGAGGTGGAGGTGGTGGTGGTGGTGCTGGCATAGGAATGGACACAGGAGATGAGTCAGGTAAAAGACAAGTAGGTGGTGGTGGAACCAAAATATCATCAGCGGTGGTGGATGGTACCATTCTGTCTCCAGCTGGCGAGAAGTACATGACCGACTCGAAGAAAGTGACATCCGCACTAACAAAGTACCTGTTGGTAGTAGGATCATAACACCGGTATCCCTTCTGTGTTCTGGAATACCCAACAAAGACACACTTGACTGCTCTTGGAGAGAACTTGTCAAGTCCAGGAGAAAGACGATGGACAAAAGCCACAGCACCAAAAACACGAGGTGGTAGTGAGAATAGCTCCTTGTCAGGAAAAATAAGAGAAATGGGGATCTTCTCTCCAAGGACAGAGGATGGCATTCTATTGACCAGATAGCATGCAGTAAGGACAGCATCCCCCCAGAAAGAAATAGGAGCACAGCTTTGAATCAATAAGGTACGAGTGATATCCAAGAGATGGCGATGCTTTCTTTCCGCCACCCCATTTTGTTGGGATGTATATGCGCAGGTGGTTTGATGAATAATACCCTTCGATGACAGAATTTGAGAAAGAGAACGTGTACAAAATTCCAGGGCATTATCAGTCCAAACATATTTTACTGACGACGAAAAAACATTCTGCACTTCATTAATCAAATTCTTAATAACATCTCCTGCTTCAGACTTATTCTTCAGAAGAAAAACCCAAGAGACACGGGAAAAATCATCTACTACCACAAGATAGAACCTGTGCCCCTGATGATCGGGCACACGACTCGGACCCCATATATCTATATGCAACAACTCAAAAGGAGAGCTACTGCTCCGACTCTGACGACCTGGAAAGCTCGACCTGTGATGCTTTCCTAACTGACATGTTTCACAACGAAACGACGAACTTGGAGAGATCTGGGGCAGAAGATGGCGCATTTTCTGGAGCGGAAGGTGACCAAAACGAAGATGCCAAATGTATGGTGAAACTGGTCCAGCAGAGTGAGTGGAGATGCCAGCATAGGAATCCCGGACCAGCCGATATAGACCGTTCTGCTCAGAGCCACAGCCAATCACCTTGCCCGTGAGTATGTCCTGAAAAATGAGAGAAGACGGGTCAAATATAGCACGACAATTCAAGTCCTTTGTAATCTGACTAATAGATAATAAATTCAGCGAGAACTCAGGGGCATATAAAACATTCTGTAGCTGCATAGTGGAGGATAAGAAAACCTCCCCCTGGCCAACAAGGGGTGAGTAGGAACCATCTGCTATCTGTACTGAGCGACCTGGAGGAATAGCCCTGTAGGCCTGTAGTCTTCCTCTATCTCGACACAGATGATGTGTAGCTCCGGAATCTATAACCCAGTCAGATATATCATGTGAAGATATGAAGGCTGATGATCTACCTGAGGAACTGGCTGCAGCAGATGAACTGGCTGAGGCTGTGGCAGCAATATCTGACGAGCCACCAGATGAATCACCAGAAGACTGTGGCATAATATCACGAAGACGAGCCACGAGTTCGTCAAATCTATGATCTGCAGTAGGCGGTAATGGAGACTGTGAGTGCTCTGCAACCCGTGCCGATGCTGGGAACCCATGCTTTGAGTAGCATGTCTCCTCCGAGTGTCCAGATCTGTGACAATATGAGCATGTCTGACTGACTCGACCGCCTCTTCCATGAGAGACACGGTCACGTCCACGACCACGCCAAGAAGGTGGTCCACCTCTCCCACGCGAAGCTGCCATCGCAGATGGGGGTGGAGTAGATGAGCTGGAGGAAACTGTGATACGACTGAGCCTCCTGTAGACATCCTCCACCGGAGGAATAACTGCATCTGCTAAGATCTGTGACCGTGCAGCATCATACTCAGGATCGAGAGCAGCAAGTAGAACACCCACCATGGTGGCGTTCCGGAACGTCTTCTGCTGCTCTGGAGTAGCAGTCAGAGGAATGGTACTGTATAGCTTCTCGAACATCCCTCTTAGGGATGTGTATAAAGAATGAAGAGGTCTGCCGGCTTGCTTCATCGTAAAGATGTCATGCTGAAGCTGCAACATCTTTGTCTCATTTCGCACCTGCGAATACGTAGTAGCAAGAATGTCCCACATTGCCTTAGCAGTGGGCTGATGGAGAACATCATTTGCTATCTCCATCGTCAGCGTGCCGGACAACCATACTTTTGCATAAGCATCATCAGCCTCCCATGAGGCATAGATCCCTGTCTTCTCCGCAGGCTCATCTTCGGTAAGAATGTGTTTCTTACCGTTTGATTTCATGAGGCTCATGAACTGCATGGCCCATAACTCATAGTTAGACCCGTCCATCTTCACTATTGGCGCCGGACCTTTGAATGCGCCGATGGAGGGCGAATCGACTTTCGATTCTGACATACTGCTGCTTGAAGAAGACGAAGGGATAATAGACACTGTGATGAATGTCTACACCAACTGCATTGGATTTGAGTACGTGTGTAGACTTTTACGTACTCAAATCCATAAACCGGAGCGCTTCTGGACTGCTGGAGATTATGGAAGCCCTACGGCGACAGAGAGCGGTGCCGCTGGAGCGGCTAGGGCCGCAGGGGCGGCTGGAGGATGTCGTTGGAACGGCTAGGGCCGCAGGGGCGACTGGAGGCTGGAGGGTGCAGACGGCGCCGCTAGGGCTGCGGGGAGGTCCCGCTAGGGCGGCGGGACCGCTGGTGTGGAAGGGAAGGGAGGAGAGCCCTAAGGCGGCTCTGATACCATGTTAGAAGAAAAGAGTCTTTGTTATAATAATAAGAAAACCCTAGGCTCTCTTATATAGGGAGAGGCCGTAGGGGTAAATTACATGGATGTCTAAATAGAAGAGATAAATAGAAACAGGGTACATAAACATATAATAATAATAGAAACTAACTATCTCCACACAAGCCAACACTTTCTGTGGCTAGCCAACCATCTCAGCGTGATCATTAGAGTAGTAATGATGTTATGCTTTTCACCAGACATCCCATACTTCTCGCTCCCACTGGCCAGCTGATGGAAATGTAACATCTTACCCTAACCCATTTGAAAAGACACTTCTACTGCCTGTCGTGAGCTTTGTGACAAGTCTCACTATTAGATGAAAGCTGAAAGTTGCAATGGCTGTTCAAAATCATATGGTAAAAAGAGGTACAAAACCCAAAAGAATATAGAATCGCATCACCATTTTGAGCAAAAGGTTGAGTTCAGGATCACAGATAACATTCATGTAGCATATGTCAGAAAATTTGATGTTTTCCTTATGTACGACCGAGTACATGTTTATCTTCGACATAGTTGTGACATGCTGTCAACATTCCCCATGGAGGTTTTGTCATGTGCTTCTATCGCCACTTTATCCGTGATATTAATCAATGCGAGTGATGGTATTCAAGCCAGGGTTCAACCTGAACCCCACCAGGGCAGACCATACACATGAATAAACCGTATGATGTTTGTTGGACATCACAAGAAAAGGAAAAACAGAATTCTCGCTACTTTGTCAAAAAGAAAAACAGAATTCTTTGAAGGGATGCTTCAGTCGAACCATCATAATCATTGTGAGGAAATGAATGGTCATGAGGAAAAAGAGGTTCAAATGATGGATGGGCTCAGAGTACATGTTTCAAGTTCACACATTCAGATCAGTTTATATTGATCTTTCTTTCCTTAATAATAAAAGGAATGCTCCTCTTAATATAGGCATCTTTTTGTATGTCAGTCCTTGAGGACTCCTCTCAATGTGGGCATTTTTTTGCATATCAGATCCTGAGGACAAGGTCTTTTTGAAGGACGGGAGTATTGTTAGGTGCGTAGCTTCTCAGAGTTAGGTGATGGTAGTGAGATATAACACCACTATAACAATAAAGGTATCAACGGGACCATGACTATGATTTTGGATCCCTTATTTCTCATGTTTTGTCTCTCTTCTTTGCAAGTCTCCATTTCCCTTCTCTGCTAGCCTCCACTCTCTTCTATTCTTCTTCAAAATGTCTCGATCTCTCTGATGATCGTGCTTGAAGATTCCTGTAGCAGCTGAAATCTGCAGCAGATGCCTATCACCAACAGCTCAAAAGATTCTTGACTAATCAAACACACCGTTTCAGGTTAGTCTTCTTAGTACATATTCTTGTTTTGCATTCTACTGGCTTCAAGACACCTCTGTGGTTTATAAATGGAGGGTTGGCACTTCAGTAAGAAGTTAAATCAAGGGTATGAGCAAGGTAATCTCTAGCATTTTTGCAGTCTCAAGAGAGCCACCACCGACCCTTTCCTCCTCCTCCACCACATCCACCACCATCACCAATTATTATTGCCACCACCATGATCTGCGCTCACTCCCTGGGCATTGGCCTCTTAAGGTTTGATATTGGCTTGATGAAACAGCTAATTTCTTCTACAAAATTTTTTAAAGGAAAAAGGGTGTGACACAACCCATTTCTTCTATGACCTTTTTTTAAAGGTAAAGGAGTGCGACATCGTGAACAGGCACCCAAAGAACTTTATATTCACAAGTTAAGTTTCAGATACAAAATCAACCTAAATCGCTCAAAGGATCACAGCCTTATGGATCTTCTCAGGAATCAAAATGGTCCAATAGACTCCAAGAAATCATGAGCACTCTCTGTAGAGACACCATCAAGCACGATCTCTGCGCAGATGTCTCTTGACACGTGGAAGGAAAAGAAAATGTGGTAAATGTCCTCCTCCCTTTTCAGTAAGGCTTTGGCAAGAGTAGTCACACCCTCGGAACAACCTGGTCCTCCGAGTCCCCATCATCACCGACCTCCCCCAAACAACCATAGAACCCCCCCCCCATCCAGGATCCTCCTGCTCCAGGTCTGCCTCAATGTCGACTTAGCAATTCCATAGTCAAAACAATCGACACATAGAGCACATTGTAGACATTTATCATGAAATGGCCATCCGCCCACGTCTAATGCTCACCCCAGCTGAGGGATCCACCAAGTGTGAGAGGGAGTCAACAAACTCCAAGAACTCCCATGCACATCGGTCCAAATGCTCGGAATGAAAACGGAGAGACAAGACCCTACCATCACAAGGGATAAGCCTCCTCCACCAACATCTCCCGGTCCACATACATTGCAAACAAACAGAACTGAACACATAAGTTCACATGGTAGGCCTAATAATCCTGCCAGAAGCGAAAAGCACCATATACAAGCATCAAAGAGGGGAAATCAAAGGGAGAACAAGAAACCCACCTCCAAAAGTTCAAGGACACACGCATCAACCCACACTGCCTATAGAGACCAACTGAAATCCTATAAACCTTCCTCAATAAAGAACAGAGCAGGTCGGATAAAGAACAGAGCAGGTCGGACCTACTATCCCAAATACAAAGCATGCTTGGCAAGAAGAACCATGTTCATTGCATCCCAACTCAGAAACCAAGACCCTATCAATTTTAGATACATCACCGCCGTCCCAAGCCTGGGAGGGTTGCGTTAGATAACTGACAGCTAGAGTAAAACAATCGAAACTTTTCAATATGGATTTAAGCAAACATTTGGATTTTATTAGAGCATCCCTACTAGTGACATGTTGCGTCATCCAAATGTAATGAGAAATTGGCAAGGGATGCTATTCCCTGCCCGGATGTAGTTCAAAATCCGCAATGGTTATCCTATGAGAAATGTATGCGAGTAAATAAGCTAGTTTTGCTACATCGTTGCCTAGATGCAGTCCAAAATTTAAGGGTTTTCATATGATAGAGGCATGTGAGTAAAGAAGTTAGTTCAAAAGACGTCGTAAAAGAAGTTGCAGATAGGTTTGGAATATTGGTAACTTAACTGACAAGTTGATGGAGATAGTAGATGTAGAGATATATTTGTCTTTCTGTATTTTTTCTTCCTTTTATTTTCTTATGTCGATCTTATATAATTTACCCATAGGTCTCTCCTCTATATAGGAGAGCCTAGGGTTCAAGAAATACATTATTTTTTCATTCTTTTTCCAACATGGTATCAGAGTGTCGGTCCTAGACCGGAGCTCTCGTTCCCAAGAAACCCTAACCCATCCACAAGCCAGTCGTTGCCCCTCTCCTCTAAGGGCACTGCCGCCCTTTTCTTCTATGGCATCGTCACTGTCGTGCATCCTTCCCTTTTTTTGGAACCGTCGCCGTCGGCAGCTTCCCTTCTCTCCCCTCGGGTGCCATCGTCGCCTTCCCTTCTTGTGCGCGCGGCATCGCCAAGAGTCCTCCCTCTCGCACATGGCCTTCCACGGCCTCTGTCTTCGCCTGCCTAGCAGTCTGGTCCTTGCTAATGGATTTGGTTGCATTATAAGTCTACGCATGCAATCAAATCCATGTATAGTTGTGTAAAGTACTTATTTTTGGTTCACAAACCCTACTTTTCTCCATTCGGCAGTATGTCAGAGAGCAAAGTCGATATCCCCGCCACAGACACTTTCGGAGGTCTAGCGTCAATTGCCAAGATGGACGAGACAAATTAAGGCTATGGGATATGAAGTCCATGATCCTCATGAAGTCTAACATATTCTTACCAAGGAAGAGTCGACTGAGAAAACTGACGTCAGTGCCTCGTGGGAGGCAGATGATGTGTATGCCAAGGTTTGGCTATATGGTACACTGACGATAGAGATCGCCAATGATGTGTTACATCAGCCCACCGCCAAAGCGATATGGGATATCCTCGCAGCCACAATGCCTCGTGGGAGGCAGATGATGCGTATACCAATGTTTGTCCATCTGGTACATTGACGATAAAGATCATCAATGATGTGTTACATCAACCCACCGCCAAAGCGATATGGGATATCCTTGCAACCACCTATTCCCAAGCGAGGAATGAGATTAAGATCCTGCAGCTACAACATGATATATTTACCATCAAGCAGAACAGGCAACCCATCCATTCTCTGTACACATCCATGCATGGGATGTTTGAGAAACTGCACAGTTTCATGCCCCTCACATGATCACATCTACTCCCGAGTAGTAGAAGACATATAGGAATGCCACCATGGTTGGTGTATTCCTTGCAGCCCATGATCTTGAGTATGAGTTTGCTCGTTCCCAGATTTTGACGGATGCTACTATTCCTCCCATGGAGGAAGCTTTCCACAGACTCATTAGGTTCATTATCCCATCTACTACCTCTAGTCAGGTCTCTTCGGCGATGGCAGCCTCCCGAGGTAGAGGGGGCTCTTCTCAGCTTCGTGGACGTTGACCTCATGGTAGAGGTCGTATTCGTCAGCCATGCACTTATTGTCATTATCCTGGACACAAAGAGGAGACATGCTACTCCAAGTATGGTTTTCCTCAAGGTTGCAGAAGTCGGTAGTCGATACTCGGTCGGCAGGGTCACTGACTAAGGATTAATCGGCAGTCGGGAGAGTAATCGGATTTAGTCGGGTATTAGTCAGTTTTAACTTTTTTAATTATTTTTAATATATAAATCAAATTTTAATACATACACTCTCATATATATACAAATTTAGCTATTTTAATACATACAAACACAAAGCTAACCAATTTCAAAAGTTACTAATCAACAAACTCGCATGTTACTAATCATTATAATTAACAATCACAAAGCTAATCAACAAATCACAAACGATAAATAAAAAGATGTAAAAGATTTAATAATTAGCTAACCTTATAGTTATTGACATAATTTGATGTACCACATTTAGCACAATAAATATAAAGGCTAACCTTATATAAGCTAATCAACATGCAAATCAACAAGAATATCAAGTATTCACTCTGAAAAAAACCTAACAAGATTCTTCATTATGGAAATAAAGTAGATGCAGTTAGTAAACGATGATGGTGGTAAATTCAACCATGGTAGATGTATAATATGCAAAAAAATTGAAAGCAAAAGAAACCCTAACCGTGTTCCTGGTGGAAGGAGGTAGAGATGAGGGAGTTGCGAGTCGACGACAACGAAGGCGTATCGAAGGAGTTGCCGACTCGTCACCGGCGACACGAAGGCGGGGGTGACAAAACAGCAGAGCTAAGGAACCATGCGGGGAGCAACTGGGCGATGGAGTGTGGCGGCCCAGAACCTTTTGCATGAGGGGTTTGAGGGATGAGGGTTATTGTTCGGCAATAACCCCAAATCCCTCCTTAACCGGGTATTCGGATCCTGCATTTTTTGTATAAAACTTCTATGCAAAAGTCGACCGATTACTCAGGTGACTAATCGGGTACTATAGACCGATTTGGCCTAGTCGAGTCGGATACCCCCCTGACTCGACTAGTCGGGCCGACTAGTCGGCTGACTTTTACAACAGTGGTTTTCCTACATCAGCTCGAGTAACGGAGCACGTTGAGTCCCCGGCTGCTCCTTCGGATCAGAGGTTTGACAACTGTGTAGCTCGATCGAGGGACATTATGCCTCCTGCTAGTCCCATTGCTTCTTCATCTACCTCGGGAGGTCACTCAGATGTTGTTGCTTCGGCCTCTTCCAGTACCTTAGGTAGTACCTATGCACGTACTATTTGTAATGGATCTGATGTTACAAAATGGATTATGGACTTCGGTGCTATACATCACTTATATAGAGACAGAGATCATCTTACAGCGTACACATAGGTTCCTCCAGGAAGAACCGTGGTTATAAAAGATGGGGCTCATTCCTCGATCACAGGACAGATGGAGATCAGTTTGACACCTTCGATGCATCTGCAAATTGTGTTGCATGCACCTGACGTTTCTATAAATATATTATATATTAGACAGATTACAAAGGATTTACATTGTCGAGCTATTTTAGACCCATCGTCTCTTGTATTTCAAGACATCCTTATGGGCTGGGTGATTGGTTGTGGCCGTGAGGACGGCGGCCTCTATCGTCTGCTATGAACCCCTTATGTCTTTCCACTCATTCTGTTGGACCAGTCTCCCCTTATACGCGGCACTTGCGCTTTGGTCACCTTCTGTTCCAGATAAATGTGTCATGTTCAGCCTCAGATTCCACCTCACTCATCCTTTAAGTGTGAGGCGTGTCAGTTGGGAAAGCATCATCAGTCTGCTTTCCCTAGTCGTCAAAGTCGAAGCAGTAACTCCATTTTTTAGTTATTTCATATTGATATTTGGGATCCAAGTTGTGTTCCTGATCACCAGGAATACAGGTTTTATCTAGTTGTTGTGGGTGACTTTTCTCATCTGTCATGGGTTTTTTTATTGAAAAATAAATCTGAAGCAGGAGATGTTATCAAAACTTTTAATGAAGTGCATAATGTGTTTTCTTCTTCTGTGCAATTTATGAGAAATGATAATGCATTGGAATTCAATACTCGTGCTCTCTTCATATTCTTTTCAACCCGAGGTGTTATTCATCAAACATCGTGTGCCTATACTTTCCAACAAAATGGTGTAGCAGAGAGAAAGCGTCGCCATTTACTTGATGTTACCAGAACTCTTCTCATTCAGAGTCGTGTCATGCATTCATTCTGGGATGATGTTGTTCTTACGGCATGTTATCTTGTGAATCGCATGCCCTCGTCTGTTTTGAGTGAGAAAATTCCTTTTTCCCATGCATTCGTGTTTTTGGTTCGGTTGCATACGTTTACCAGTTGTCTCCAGGTCTTGACAAGCACTCTCCTAGAGTTGTTAAATGCATCTTTGTTGGGTACTCCAAGACACAAAAAATGTATAGATGTTATGTTTTGAGTGAGAAAATTCCGGGATGATGTTACCAGAACTCTTCTCATTCAGAGTCGTGTCATGCATTCATTCTGGGATGATTTTGTTCTTACGGCATGTTATCTTGTGAATCGCATGCCCTCGTCTGTTTTGAGTGAGAAAATTATTTTTCCCTTGCGTTCGTGTTTTTGGTTCGGTTGCATACGTTTACCAGTTGTCTCCAGGTCTTGACAAGCTCTCTCCTAGAATTGTTAAATGCAACTTTGTTGGGTACTCCAAGACACAAAAAAGGTATAGATGCTATGATCCATTGCGCAGGAAATATTATGTTAGCGTTGATGTCACATTTTTCGAGACAGTGATGTATGTTTCTCCTACATGTGATAGGTTGATTTCTCATACTCCGATGATGAAATCTACATGCCACCACCTCCCACGGATCCATCATCACCTTTACCTGTACCACCTCCATCACCTCCTCATATACCGCCACCTCCCATTATGCCACCACCTCCTCATGTTACTATACTCGTCGGCCTGCTCCTGCTCATGGTCACCTCTTATCATCCGACATGCTTCAGGTATGTTCTGAATACATTGTTTCTAACGATGGGACTGGTGATATGTCTGAACAGGGATCTTTACAAGGGACAGACATACAGGTTGAAGAAATTCCAAATGATATCGACATACCTATTGCACTTCAAAAGCAGAATTTTACATGTGCATCATATCCTCTCGCATCCCAGATCTCTTTTGATCGCATTGGGAATTCAGGAGATTTGCAGTTGCACCGCCTGCCGTGGAAATTCCACGGGATTATCACGGGGCCTTAAAAGACAGTTGGTGGTGCATATCTATGGAAGAGAAGATTATTTTCTTACAATCATGTGGTACTTGGAGCTTGGTTCTTGCTCCCAATGGAGCGTCTATTGTCAGTTGCAAATGGGTGTTTATTGTTAAACACCATGCAGATGGGAGTCTAGATCGGTACAAAGATTTGGTTGCACGCATGGTATTAAAAGGCTAGCCTCGAGGCGGTCAAGGCGGAATGAGGCGATGCTTTTTAGCCTCGAGGCGTATGCCTCAGATGGAATTGATGAGGTGTACGCCACAGAAGGTCGAGGCGGTCCAAAGCAGTGAGGCGGGCGAGGCGGTCTGTGAGGCATTTTCTGCAACTTAAAGCAGTTTTTAAGGATTTAAATTATCTTATTGGTAGTTTTAGATGCTTATAAATGTATAGTTGTCTAGGATATATATTTACAAGATAAATACTTGGAATTTTAAGCTTGTTCATATTCATATTAAGCATTAAACTTGTCTAATTTTTCAAGAAATTCTTAATATCACACTTTTAAATACACAATCCATAAAGCATAAAGAAAAGCTAGTATTAAGAGAAGTGACATAATAAGCAACATAATATACCAATTAGAAAAAAAAGCAATATTAGATTCAAGGCAATTCGATGTTGTCATATTTATATATTAGTCATATAACAAGTACATCCAATCATAATTTTTTATGCACCTCAATATTTTTAACAAAAATATACTGTCTTTGATATTTTAATGGCAATTATAGCTAACGATTCTATTTTTGATTGGGTAGAAATTTAGTAGATATGTTTATGGAATTTACATATCCTTTCTTTCGCATTCTTATCTTCATAATTTCATCATATATTGCAATGTTATATATTATATGTATGTCAATTAAGATAATTTTATCAGTAAATATATTTATTATAGTTTTTAAAAGTATTTTCCTATACAAAGTGAGGCTTACGCCACGACCGCCTCAAGGCTACGCCTCGCCTCGTCTCCAAGGAAAACGTCTCGTTCTGCCTTTCGTTTTTTCAAACCTTGGTGGCACGTACTGTGAAGATATTTATGTTTTCCATATTTCATATGTATCTCTTTCTTATTCTCTAGTTCTGTTTTTCACTTTATGTAATTTACCCATAAGTCTCTCTACTATATAAGAGAGCCTAGGGTTCTCAGAAATAACAACGCTCTTATTTTCTCCAACATAGTATCAGAGCGGCGGTCCTAGACCGGAGCTCTAGATTCCAAAAAAACCTAACACTACCTCCAGCCCCCCCTTCTCGCGCACCGCCGCCACCGCCTTGCGCACGCACATCCGCGCCTCGCGCGCGCCACTGCATGGTGCGCAGTGGACCCGCGCGCCCACAACGCTCACCTCGCGCGCCTCGCGCGTACCTCCTCGCGCATCTCGCACGCTTCCTTGCCTATCTCGCGCACTCCCTCGCGCTCAGCAGGCCTCGCGCGCACAGCAGTTCACGCGTGGCTTCTAAGGCTTGAGGGTGAGCGTGCAACTGAGTTAACACGCCCCTCACGCTCCGTGCTTATCGACTTTAGCAGTTGGTCGATGGGTTGGTGTGCATGAGTCTACACGTGCACCCAAACCCATATATGTCTGTGTGAACATACAAACTTTGGTTTCCAGCACCTATTGTAAAAATGGACGGGACAAATTATGAGCTCTAGGCTATGCAGTTCATGAGCCTGATGAAGTCGAATGGTAAGAAGCATATCCTTACCGAAGAGGAGACGGTGGAGAAGACTGGGGTGAATGCCTCGTGGGAGGCAGACGATGCGTATGCCAAAGTCTAGCTATCTGGCACGTTGATGATGGAGATCGTCAACGATGTACTACATCAGCCCACGGCCAAGGCTATGTGGGATATTCTAGCGGCGACATATTCGCAGGCACGGAATGAGACCAAGATACTTCAATTGCAACATGATATTTTTACAGTCAAACAGAATGGGCGTCCCCTCCACTCACTGTACACATCCCTACGAGGGATGTTTGAGAAGCTCCATAGCTTCATGCCGTTAACAGCCACTCCTGAGCAACAGAAGACATACAGGAACGCTACCTGGTAGGTGTATTCCTGGTTGCCCTTGATCCAGAGTACGATGCTACCCAGTCTCATATTCTTGCTGACGCCACTATTCCTCCTATGGAGGAAGCTTTCCGCTGACTGAGTTGAATCATTGTCCCAAGTTCGACTACTAGCCAGACACCTTCAGCGATGGCCGCCTCCATAGGAAGAGGTGGCTCCTCTAATTTTCGTGGTCGTGGTCCCTGGGGTTGGGGGGATCGGATTCGTTAACCATGCAATTATTGTCGTCGTCCTGGCCACTCCAAGGATACATGCTATTCTAAGCATGGCTTCCCAGCATCGGCACGGGTAGCAGAACAAGTTGAGTCCCCTGCACCTTCCTCGTTGGACAAGCGATTCGATGATCTTGTTGCCAGACTGAGGAACATCATGCCTCCTGATACATCTCGTGGAGGTCAGTCAGATGTGACCGTCTCTGCCTCGTCCAGTTCACCTGCTACAGCCAGTACCTCAGGTAGTTCTTATGCTCTCACCTCTTGTGATGGATCTATGATTACTAACTGGATTATGGATTCTGGAGCAACACATCATCTTTGTGGGGACAAAGAGCAGCTTACTACATATAGACAGGTCTCTTCAGGACGAACTGTGGTGATAGCCAATGGGATACATACCCCGATTACAGGACAGGGGGAGATTAACTTGACGCCTTCCATGAGACTGCAGAATGTGTTATATGCTCCCGATTTCTCTATGAATTTACTGTTCATTAGCCAGATTACAAAGGATTTGAACAGACGAGCTATTTTTGACTCATCGTCTCTTGTTTTTCAGGACATACCCTCGGGAAAGGTGATTGGTTGTGGCCATGAGCAGAATGGTCTCTATCGTCTGGTCCATACTCCCTATGTCGGTGCATCTCTCCATTCTACAGGATCAGACTCTCCATATACCTGGCATCTCTGCTTTGGTCGTCTACCTCTTCAGAAGATGTGTCGTGTTTTGCCCTCAGATTTCTCTGAAGCCGTCCTTCCAGTGTGAAGCATGTCAGTTGGGAAAGCATCATCGGTCTACTTTCCCGAGTTGTCAGAGTCGGAGCAGTAGCTCCTTGTTTGAGTTAGTCCATATTAATATTTGGGGTCCCAGTCGTGTTCCTAACCACCAGGGACACAGGTTCTATCTTGTTGCAGTAGAAGATTTTTATCGCTTGTCTTGGGTGTTTTTATTGAAGAATAAATCTGAAGCAGGAGATGTGATTCAAATGTCTATCAATGAAGTTCAAAATATTTTCTCTTCTTCTGTGAAAATTGTGTGTTCTGACAATGCATTGGAGTTCTGTACTAGAGATCTTTCCTTGTTCTTTTCATCTCGTGGTATAGTTTATCAAACTTCATGTGCTTACACTTCACAACAAAATGGTGTTGCAGAGCGGAAATATCGTCATCAATTGGATATCACTAGAACCCTACTTATTCAGAGTCATGCTCCACACTCGTTCTGGGGTAATGCGGTTCTCACTGCTTGTTACCTTGTAAATCGCATGCCCTCGTCTGTCTTGGGTGAGAAAACTCCTTTCTCTATAGCCTTTCCTAAGAAGGAGTTGTTCTCTCTTACACCCCATGTCTTTGGCTGTGTTGTGTTTGTCCATCAGTTGGTGCCAGGTCTTGATAAGCTCTCTCCCAGGGCTGACAAATGTGTGTTTGTGGGATACTCCAGGACACAGAAGGGATATCGTTGCTTTGATCCGCTGCGTCGAAAATACTTCGTTAGCGCCGATGTCACATTCTTTGAATATGTGATGTTTTTCTCTCCTACAGGTGACAGAATAACTGCTTCCCATTCCGATACTGAGGTCTACATGCCACCTCCTCCTATGAGTCAGTTACCTTCTACACCATCTCCCCCACCATCTCTTGTCATACCTTCACCTCCACCTTTACCACCTCCAGTGACCATTGTTCCCCCTTTACCAAAGTAGTATACTCGTCGGTCCTCTTCTACTCATGGTCATTGTCCGTCATCCAACAGGCCCCAGGTTTGTTCTGAAAGCATAATTTCTAACAATGAGTCTGAAGATCTATTGATACAGGGATCGCAGCGGGCGACGTTAATGAAAACTTGGACGTACCTATCGCTATTAGGAAGCAGAGGCGTACTTGTGCATCCCATCCATTTCCCTTCCAGGTTTCTTTTCATCGTCTTACAGGTGATTCCCAGAGATTTGCAGTTGCTCTATCTGTTGTAGAAGTTCCACGGAATTACAAGGATGCATTGCAAGATAGCAAATGGTGCCTTGATATGGAAGAAGAAATGGTCGCGTTGCAGTCCCGTGGAATATGGACACTTGTTTCTCCTTCTCCCGGAGCGTCTGTTGTTAGCTACAAGTGGGTGTTTACTGTTAAATACCATGCAGATGGGAGCCTTGATCGTTACAAGGCAAGGCTCATGGCACGCGGTTTTACTCAGACCTATGGAGTTGATTACTTGGACAAGTTTTCTCCCGTTGCTCGACACTCCACTTTACGTGTCCTTCTTTCAGTTGCTGTAGCACGTGATTGGTCGTTATTTCAGCTTGACATGAAAAATACATTTTTGTATGGAGATCTATAAGAAGAGGTCTATATGCAGCAGCCTCCGGGGTTCGCTGCTGAGGGGGAGTGTCAACAGGTTTGTAGACTCCATAAGGCATTATATGGCCTTAAACAGAGTCTTAGAGCGTGGTTTCAAAAGCTTTCAGATCTGATTGAACGACAAGGATTCAAGAGGTCAAATGCATGCCATTCTTTATTTGTGCAGAAGACGCCTACAGGTACCGTTGCTATCATGGTGTATGCTGATGATATTGTTGTTATAGGAGATGATGAGCAGAGAATCAAGATGGCGAAAGAATTTCTAGGCAGTCAATTTGTGACTAAGGATCTGAGCACCCTAAGGTATTTCTTGGGGTTGGAATTTGCTAGAAATGCACAGGGTCTTGTGATGACCCAAAGAAAGTATGTTACAGATATGCTTGCAGAGACAGGTATGACTGGATGTCGACCTTCCACTACTTCAATGGATCCTAGCATGAAGCTATATGATGATGATACAGATGAAGTCGATAAGAGAAGATACAGAGAGATGGTTGGAAAACTCCTTTATGTTACAATCACCAGACCGGATATTGCATTTGCAGTGAGTCGAGTGAGTCAATTCATGGAGCTATCTCGACAGGTACATATGGATGCTATATATATGATATTAAGATATCTAAAATCATCTCAAGGCTCAGGATTACTATTCAAGAAAGGAGAAACACTCTCTGTATCCGCATATGCTGATGCAGATTATGCAGGTTGTCCCAAAGATAGGAAATCGACTTCGGGATTTACGATATTCGTTGGTAGTTCTCTCGTTTCTTGGAAAAGCAAGAAACAAACAGTTTTAGCAAGATCAAGTGCCGAGTCCGAATACAGGGCTATGGCTCAAGCAACTACAGAAATGATGTGGGTCCGAGCAGTACTAGTGATCTACATATAAAGGTTCCTCTACCCATGGAGTTACACTGTGATAACCAGGTTGCTCTGTTCATTGCAAACAACCCTGTGTTCCATGAGAGAACAAAACATATTGAGGTAGATTGTCACTACACCAGAGACATGATTCAGAAGGGCCTGATTTCTACTTCCCATGTCAGCTCTGGAGAGCAAACAGCGGACATCTTCACCAAGCCACTGCCCAGAGGATCATTCCAGAAGTGTTCATCCAAGCTGAGCATGATCGATATCTATGCTCCATCTTGAGGGGGAGTGTGAAGATATTTATGTTTTTCATATTTCATATGTATCTCTTTCTTATTCTCTAGTTCGGTTTTCCACTTTATGTAATTTACCCATAGGCATCTCTACTATATAAGAGAGCCTAGGATTCTCAGAAATAACAACGCTCTTATTTTCTCCAACACGTACCTTTACTCAGACCTATGGAGTGGATTATCTGGATACATTCCCGTGTGTTGCTCGTCAATCTACTCTATATATCCCCCTTCCGTTGTTGTGGTACGTGATTGGCTTCTCTTTCAGCTTGATGTTAAAAATGCCTTTCTGTATGGCCACCTCCTGGAAGAAGTTTACATGCAGCAGCCACCGGTTTTTGCTGTTGAGGGGGAGTATCACCAAGTTTGTAGAATTCATAAGGCAGTATATGGCCTTAAATAAAGTCCAAGGACATGGTTTCAGAAGCCCTCTGATCTAATTGAGAAGCATGGATTCCAGAGGTCAAATGCGGATCATTCACTGTTTGTACAGAGAACTCTCAGGTACAGTTGTTATCATGGTATATGTTGATGACATACTGGTTATAGGAGATGATGTGCAGGGAATAAAAAGGGCAAAGGAATTTCTAGACCGACGGTTTGTTACCAAAGATCTTGGCACTCTACGGTACTTTTTGGGGTTAGAATTTACCAGGAATCAGCAATGTCTTGTGATGACTCAAAGGAAGTATATGACAGACATGTTAGTTGAGACAGGCATGATTGGATGTCGACCCACTACCACTCCTATGGATCCTAGTATGAAATTATATGATAATGATACATAGGAGGTGGATAGGAGAAGATACAGAGAAATAGTAGGAAGCTATTCTATGTCACCATAACTAGGTTGGATATCTCCTTTGCAATTAGTCAGGCGAGTCAGTTCATGGAGCAACTTCGACAGGTATACATGGATGATGTATATATGATATTGAGGTACCTAAAGTCTTCTCCATGTGCAGGATTGTTATTCGAGAAAGGAGCAATACTTACTATTTCTGCATGTGCAGATGCAGACTATGCAGGATGTCCAAAGGACAGAAAGTCTACTTCGAGCTTTGTTGTGTTTGTTGGTGGTTCTCTTGTTTCTTGGAAGAGTATGAAACAAATTGTGATTGCTAGGTCAAGCGTTGAATCTAAATATACGGCTATGGCACAAGCTAGCACAGAGATGAAGTGGGTTCAAGCAATACTAGCAACACTTACATACAGATGTACCTCTTCCTATGCAGTTACAATGTGATAACCAGGCCACCCTATTCATTGCAAACAAACCTGCATTTCATTAGTGAACTAAGCATATTAAAGTGCACTACTACTATACACAGGACAAGATTCAGAAAGCTTTTATCTCTACCTCTCATGTCAGCTCAGGAGATCAAATGGCAGATATCTTCACCAAGGCTTTGCTCAGAGGACCCTTTTAGAAGTGTTCATCCAAGTTGAGCATGATTGACATCTATGCTCCACCTTGAGGGGTGTAGAGATATATTTGTGTTTCTGTAATGTTTCTTCATTTTATGTTCTTATATCTATCTTATGTAATTTAGTCATAGGTCTCTCATCTATATAAGAGAGCCTAGGGTTCAAGGAATACATTGCCTTTTCATTCTTTTACCAACAGTAGATATGATAGAAAGAAGGAAGATTCATATACTATGTCCAAGAAATAAAATGGGAAGGAGAGAAAGCAAAGGAGATCCAGAAGACATGCTTCAAATTATGACATTCAGGAAAAGAGAATGGTAGAATTGGTGTTGTGGTGGCTGTTTATAAGGATTTGAAGGAAAATGTGGTCACGACGCAGATATTTGGGAATCGGATTGTTTTGCTAAAATTGATGCTTGAAGAAGAAATTCAAAATATCATCTAAGTTCATGCAACGCAAGTTGATTTAGAGGAAAGGATTAAACAAATTTTTTGAGGATTTGGATAAGATTATATAAGAAATCCCGCAAAGAGAGATGATTTGCATAGGTGGAGATTCTATGACCCCTATCTCAGTAACCTCTGATGATGGCGGAGGGCACAGTGAATTCATCTTCGTTTATCCCCTTTGATTTGAGCACGCCTGATTAGAATCTAAAAAATCTCCTTTCCCGCACAGCTTAATATATTCTAGTGGTGATTTCTACAACTATATTTTGATACATACAAATATCGATATATAAAAGTGATGTTATAAAAATGAAAAATGTTATAAAAATTTTCAAAAACATATATTTAACAAAGTCAAGAGAGAGAGCCTTATCAACTTCGATGTTCTTTAGTTCTGAAGTGTACAAGCGGGCAGGAAGACTCGATGTCTCTTCATTCCCAGTCTGAGGTAATGTTGACATCGAGCTTTGTCAGAGAGGAAGCAGGATCAATATCAAGTAGAGGAAGTTCGATTTATATTAAGTTCTTTCTTTAGAAGAAAGAGTTGATGAGTGCATCTTGGAAAGGAGGTTGTAAGCTCATGGGATTTCCCGCAACAAGGAAGATAGCCTACTTTTGTTCTCCTTTTCCTACCATAAAAGAGTTTAGCCACTAGAAAACTCTTATCATGTCTGCTCTTCTCTCCCATAAACTATCTAAAAACCAAATTATTAACATCTACCTACTCTCTAACTCATCCTTCTTATCTTTTATTTTTGTTGACGACAAGTAGATGATCTTACTATTATCTATGCATTATTTATTCGTTGTTCGCACTAACTATTATAACTATATATCCCACGAAAACTCCCCCTAGAGTTTGTCATGCCTAATTCATACTAGATTTGATAGGCTTCTCATTCCCCAACTAGATTATAGGCTTCCACTACCCTTTCTCAATGTATATATCCAGGATGAAAATGATTTAGCTTAACACAAGCCCTTGCAATGTGAACCTCATGCACTAATATTAGAAATAGGGGGCCTTGGGATAAATAGTCAGGATTCACTTCCACAAATAGAAAGAAGAGGTATATTTTGTAACAGCTTATGAACTTTTCATAACAAATACTCTCTTCAAGAAGAAGGAGGTGCATTCAAGTACTTATATGAGTGTGAACTTTTCATAACAAATACTCTCTTCAAGAATAAGGAGGTGCTTTCAAGTACTTACATGAGTGGTCCAACTAAAACACAGATAAATTACTTTGCGATGAGGAGAAGAGATCTCGATTGTGTTGTAAAGACTGAAAAGTATCCCACAAGGGGATAACTTCTTGTTCTGGGAAGACAATTGGACCGGGGCGGGGGCCCTTTGCTCTCGCTTCCCTCGGCTATATGCCTTGGCAGACAACAAGCTTTGCTCGGTGATGGAGTGTTGGGTGGATGGTACTTGGTGGCCTACTTTCTCCACGAATTTCTCGGACCAAAGACTTGAGGACTTTTTGGGATTACTTGACGCCATGAGGGAGGTGGGAGCCCCAACTGGTGGAAGAGATCATTGGTGCTGGAAAGACGGCTCTTTCTCGGTCAGGAGGGCTTATGGGGCCATCTCCAGACCGCCGCTGGCAAATTCGGAGTTGTTGTTTAGGGAGTGTTCATCTATTTGGGACACAAACCCTCCTGAAAGAATTGGGTTCTTCTTGTGGCTTCTTCGGAGGAAGAGGTTGATGACGCGCGATCGTTGCGTCGGACTCCTGGGCGTCGTTGCGAACAGATGCCTGCTTTGTGATAGCGCGATTGAAACGGTGGAACACCTATTTTTCTCTTGTCCTATGGTCGTGCAAGTTTGGCAGGAGGCGGATGTGGCTTGGTGCTGCTTTGATGATTTTCAGCCCTTCTGGAACTCGCTTCACGCTAATAGAGCTAGGCCTAGGAGGGAACGGTTGTATCCCTTGGCTATTCTTTGAGCGATATGGAGGGGAAGGAACGACCTGGTGTTCTCGGGTCATAGATTTTATAAGGAAAATGTGGGGATTTTGGCAAAGAGGTTGGTGGACGATTGGGTGTTGTAACTTTTTCTGCGGTACCTTTTTTGGGAGTCACAGCTTTATACTTTTGTAATTCTACTTTTGGTTATCAATAAATTTTGAAGGGGCGGACACCACCGAGTGTTTCCCCCTCCCATGCAGACTTTCAAAAAAAATGGATAGATAAAGAAAATGATGGCTCACAAGATCATTAGGTACTAGATGGTGGAATGGAATCTTCAATCGAAGTAATCAAGCTTCAAGGAGAAGGTTTTAGAAGACTTATCTTGGGATTGTAATGGAAGTGCAAACAAAATGTGGGAGGCGGTAGCAACTTTACATGAATGGCAACAAAAGAGTGTAAGGCTAAGTCAAAAGCTTATGAAGTTTGTACAAAAAACTTGACTCTAAGGAGGGTCAGAATGATATATTCAAATTGGCCAAAGCAAGAGAAAGAAAGACCAAAAATCTTTCTCAAGTGAGATGCATTAAGGATGAGGAAGGACATGTGCTTATCACTCAGAAGGATATAGACACTAGATGGAAGCAATTCCATTAAGCTTTTCATTGGGAAATGTAACAAAGAGATCACTTTAGGATATCTAGCTAGTAGTGAAAGTTACTTGAATCGTGCAAGCTATTGATGAATACAAAGGAAGTAGAGGATGATTTGAAGATTATGATACCTGAGAAATGTGTAGGACTTGATTAGAATCCTATAGAAGTATAGAGAGTTCTCGGTGAATGTGGTTTGACTAGTTCCGCCCACAGACGCAATGGAGTCTCAATCGTGTAAAAAATGGAGGAAGGGATGGAAACGTGCTGAGGAGAAGCACCTACACAAAACTCCAATCATACAAAGGGAAAGAGCACTAGCAATATGGTCGCATGGTAGATTGGAGCCGTGGAGACCAAGGAAATACGATTAGTTACAGTTATGGGGATGTTGGAACGTAAAGTGGAGGCGATGTCGGACGGAGAGAGTGCATGACATCATCAACGAGCAAGGAGAAGAGGCGTCTACACAGAGCTGAGTAGAACATAGGGGGCCTTTCGTAGGGAAGAAGATTTACACGAGAGGACAAAAGGGTGCATGTTTTGGGATATTTTAGAGATAGGAAAACAGAAAGTTGATTTGGAGGATCCAAACCTATATCTAAAGCAAAGAAGGGGATCTTAAACTATGTTTTAAAAAGGAGGGGATTCTAAACTATGGTTAACTACAAAAGGGAACCTTAGTCTAATTTTCCGTAAATGGAAGCATGTCCAAATCTTGGGTTTTTGCAACTACAGGAACACGCGGCACAATAGTTAACAATCTAGGATAGCGTGAATAACAAGTCTCATTCATTTTTGCAAAACATTTCGTCACTTCATACATATGCAGGACAAAGTGACTCCCCGAAACGGAACAATACCTGGCATACTTTTGTGACCAGCATTATAATCTTATCAAAGCAATTCTATTTGCTTCACTTAAGAAAGCCACAAATGTAATCCAACAAACCTTGACATGTTGAAGGAAATTTCTCTTGCACTACCAACCGATTCGTCAAGCATATGTCTTACATCCGGGCCATTTGGAGAATCAAATGGCATCCCATTTTCATCTCTTTTTCTTCCATTTATCCTCATTTTCAGCTTAGGTCGATCGAGAGATAGCTTCATCCAACTGGAAATTGGTGCTTCAATCTCCTCGGTCCCATCCAAACAAGTCAGAGAATAATATATCCTCATTTCTTCCAAAAGAATGTTGTGCTCAGCGTGAAGCACAGAATCCAAGCACCTGAAATAGTGATAAAAATTGTTCAACTTTTAATTTGCAATAGCTATTTTTTTTCCCACGGACAGGAGCTTTATCAAGTGGAGAATGTAATGCATCATGCAAGGGCCTTCTTTGAAGCCTGGTCCGTGTAATTTCATTTTAGTATAATTGATTTGGGTGCGATCACCTTGAGCTCACATATCTTTCTTTTCAAAAACATAATATTTCCTGCAAGCATTTGTGAGTGTGGAAATTTTTGTAAAACCTGACCTGCTTTAAAAAAATGTTCAATCCAGAAGCATCGCATAGCCATACATTGATTTTTTTGCCACAAACATCATATTCATATTTTTCAAGTTGGAAAAGCAAACCGAGTGATAAAGATTGGTCGTGAACCATACTCTCGATCTTTTAAAAGAATTTGTCTAGAAAAAATCAAGAAGATAAGAATTGTGTATTGTAAAGATATGCTTGTGTTTTACATTGTTTTTCTTATTCTTCCTTTCTTCCGTCAGTCTTATGTAATTTATCTATAGATCTCTCCTCTGTATAAAAAGAATCCAGGGCCTGTTTGGTTGCCAGGGTACCCCAGGGTACCCTGGCATACCCCTGGCTCCAACCTTGCATTCCTGGGTTGGGATTACTTGTATTGGCCATACAATTTATTTGGTATAATGGTTTTTAACCTTGTTCAGATACACTTATTGACATAAAAAACATATTAAAATCATTAAAAAAGTTAATATAACACATAATCAATGTCACATCACATCACAATTATCATTCCAACCATCCCAACCCTCTAAACAGCTACTAATCACAGGAGGATACCCCAACCCAGCCCAACCCAATCCAACCCAGTAACCAAACAGATCCCTAGAGTTCCTTGGAATAATAACCCTCTCATTTTACTAGCATGGTATCAGAGCGATGGTCCTAGACCGGAGCTCTCATACCCACAAACCCTAAGCCCACCGCTGCCATCACCCTCTCTTTCTAAGGTGTGTCGTCGTATCTCCCTTCTTGGGGTGACGCCATGCCTCTCTCCTTTAGGGGGGGCATTGCCCCTTCTCTCTAAGGTGTGTCGTCGTACCTCCCTCTTTAGGGTGTCGTCGCACCTCTCTCCTTTACAGGGGTCGCCTCCCCTTTTCTCTCTTTAGGGTACCGTCGAGCCACTGTCACACCCTTCTCCTTAGGGTGTCGTCGCCGCACCTTTCTTCTTAAGGTGCCTCGTCGCACCTTTCTCTCTACCGCAGCCTTCGACTCGTGGTTGATGAGATTGGTTGCTTGAGTCTACACATGCAATCAAATCCCATTATGTATATGTAGAAAAAAGTTTTCCTAATCTACATCTCTGTCTTCTCCAACCAGCAACATGTCAGAAAGTAAAATTGATATCCATGCCACAGGCACCTTCTGTGGTCCAGCGCCCATAGTTAAAATGGACGGGTCAAATTACGAATTATGGGCCATGCAGTTCATGAGCCTAATGAAGTCTATGGGTTAGAAGCACATCTGAAGAAGAGTTGGTGGAGAAGACAGGGACACATGCCTCCTGGGAGGCAGACGATGCTTATGCACAGGTCTGACTATCTGGTACATTGACACCAGAGGTAGCCAATGATGTTCTACATCAACCCACTGCCAAGGTAATGTGGGATATTCTTTTCGCAACCTACTCACAGGCATTAAATGAGATGAAGATCCTACAACTTCAACGTGACATTTTACAATAAAGCAGAATGGGTGACCTCTTCATGCGCATTACACGGCCCTACGAGGGATGTTTGAAAAGCTTCACAATTTTATGCCTCTCACAACGACTCATGAACAGCAGAAGACATATCAGAATGCCACAATGATTGGTGTTTTCTTGGCATCTCTTGATTCATAATATGAGCAGCATCTTCACAGATCTTGGCAGATGCTACTATTCCTCTCATGGAGGAAGTCTTTCGTAGATTGAGCTGGATTAATGTGTCATCCCCTTCTCCAATGACAAATTCGTCTGCTATGGCGGCCTCCCGTGGAAGGGGAGGTGCTTCTCAGTTCCAATGCCGTGGACCGCGTGTAGAGGAGGTCGTGGTCGTCCGTTGTCTTACACCTTCTATCATCGATCTGGACATACATAGGACACATGAAATTACAAGTATGGATTTCCAGCATTTGCATGTGTAACAGAATAGGGTTCAGCTACAGCATCTGCGTCTTCCTCTGAGCAGTGATATGACGATCTTGTTTCTCATCTGAGGGATATTATGTCATATGTCAGTTTTGGTGATACATTAAGTCATGGCGTGGCAGTCTCCACTGGAGCCAGCACTTCAGGTAGCATTATTGCATCTACTTCTTATCGTGGCCCTGATATCACAGAGTGGATTATGGATTTCAGGGCAACACATCACTTATGTGGTAATAGAGATATGCTTACTGTATATAGGCAGATTCCTCCTAGACAAACTATTATCACAACTAGTGGGACTCATTCTCCAATCACAGGACAGAGGAAGAATAGTTTGACACCATCCATACGTCTGCAGAATGTGTTAGTATATCAGTCAAATTACTATAGATTTGAATTGTTGTGCTCTTATTTGACCAATCATCTCTTATTTTTCAAGACATTTAAATTGGCAGGGTGATTGGTTGTGGCCGTGAGCAGGGAGGCCTCTATAGATTGGTTCAAACTTCTTACGTTGGATTATCAACTCAGTCTACTACCCATGCATCTCCGTTTACATGGCATTTGTGTTTTGGGCATCTTCCCCTTCAGAAGTTATGTCGTATCCTTTCTCATACAAGAAATGGAGACATTACATGTAGACCTTTGCAATCAGTCGGGTTGGTCAATTCATGGAGCAACCGCATCAGGTACATATTGTTCTATGCATATGATATTAAGGTATCTAAAATCATCTCCAGGTGCAGGGTTGCTATTCAGAAAAGGTGGGGATATTACTATTTCAGCTTGTGCAGAATCAGATTGTGCAGGATGCCCTAAGGACAGAAAGTCTACATCAGCTTCTACTATATTTGTTAGAGATTCAATTGTTTCTTGGAAAAGTAAGAAACAAACTATGGTGGCCAGATCTAGTGTTGAATCTGAGTATAGAGCTATGACACGGGCAAGTAAAGAAATGATGTGGGTTTGAGCTCTTGCAGATCTACACATAGATGTGACTCTTCCCATATCATTGAAACGTGACAATCATACTGCTCTATTTATAGCAAATAATCATGCATTCCATGAAAGAATGAAATGTATTGACATTGACTACCACTATATACGAGATATGGTTCAGAAAGGTTTCATCTCTACTTCTCACGTCAACTCTGCACATCAAACGGCAGATATTTTCACCAAGGCATTGCTCAGATGACCATTCCAGAAGTGTTCATCCAAGCTTAGCATGATTGATATCTATGCTCCATCTTGAGGGCGAGTGTAGAGATATGTTTATGTTTTATGTTTGTTTTTCTTATTCTTCTTTTCTTCCGCCAGTATTAAGTAATTTACCCATGTCTCTCCTCTATATAAGAGATCGTAGGGTTCCTTGGAATAATAACCCTCTAATTTTCCCAACATGTATCAATTAGCAATGCCTACATATTGCTGATGATTCGAAGCCTGTTGGTATTGGTGATGGTAAGTCATTCTGGGAGGATTGGGGTGAACACCGTCGAGTGCTTCCCCCTCTTTTGAGCTTCAAAAAAAAGTCATTCTGGGAGGAGTTTTGTCCCACAACCATAACTAGTTAGATTTCGGACATCTTATCATTGGCCCACATGATTTTCCTTCGGAAAGATTTCACAGATAAAGTAAAACTCTGAATGCTGGGCATGGTTCAAAACAGCATACCCATGCCTGATTGCATACATTATGCTGCTAAGGTATCACTCCTACTTCCTCGTAATGCTGCTGTCGATTGCCAATAAAACTTCCATGACAAGTCCCAACATGATGCTCATAGTTATAAAAAGAATCGAGGCATCACATTAAGGTCAATTTGAGAAATAAGTTATTTTGTTCATAAGTGTCAACGACCTGGTAGCTTATTTACCATATCCTTAAAAACATATACAAATCATATAAGAATAATTACACAAATACTTCGTAGACTAACTTAAATATATGCATATAAGATGTTTTACACATAAAATAAATGTACTAAATACACTTTTTTACATAACTATATAGATAAATATTAAAACATAAATTTCCTCCTTAAACATGAATGTACTTCCATGATTCAAACTCGATCTCAACCAAGGTGCCCAAAGATAACAAGGCCCTCAACTTCCCCTTTGCTCACTTGTGTCAGTACTACGCATGTATCCAGGGCCCACCACCATGTCAAACTTAATCCTGACTTCGTAGTTCCCGATTCTATCCATTTCCACAAGTCCTTTCCATCTAATGCTACTTCTAATATTGTTGGGAAACGTGAATGAGATGTTTATTCCATAGCCCTAGGCTCTCTTATATAGGAGAGTAGCCTATGGGTAAATTACATAAAGGGAATAACAAGAAAATAAAATTAGCAAAGAGATACAATAACTCAATGTGCGTCAACACTCCCCCTCAAGATGGAGCATAGATGTCAATCATGCTCAGCTTGGAAGCACACTTCTGAAATGGACCTCGTAATAATGCCTTGGTAAATATATCTGCAGTCTGGTTCTCTGAAGTAACATGAGATGTGGTAATAAATCCTTTCTGAATCATATCACGTATGAAGTGACAATCCACTTCAATATGCTTGGTCCGTTCATGGAATGCAGGATTATTTGCAATGAACAAAGCAGCCTGATTATCACACTCCAAGTTCATAGGAAGTGGTATATCTAAGCATAAATCTGTCAGCACCGCTTTCACCCACATCATCTCTGTAGTAGCCTGGGCCATAGCCCTATATTCGGATTCAGCACTGGATCTAGCTACCACAGTTTGCTTCTTGCTCCTCCATGAGACTAGGGCATCTCCAACATAGACAGCATACCCTGAGGTGGACTTCCTATCCTTAGGACATCCTGCATAGTCTGCATCTGCGCATGCTGAGACAGAAATCCCCTTTCCTTTCTTGAATAGCATACCTTTACCTGGAGAAGATTTGAGATATCTAAGTATCATGTGTATTGCATCCATATGCACATGGCGTGGCTGCTCCATGAACTGGCTCACACGGCTCACTGCAAATAATATATCTGGCCTAGTGATCGTGACATATAGCAGTTTGCCTACCAGTTCTCTGTATCTTCTCCTGTCAACCTCCTCTGTGTCATCATCATACATCTTCATGCTAGGGTCCATTGGTGTCGTAGCAGGTCGACACCCTAGCATACTTGTCTCACTTAGTAGATCTGTGACATACTTCCTCTGTGACATGACTAATCCATACGGACTTCTGGCAAACTCCAGCCCCAGGAAATATCTAAGGACTCCCAGGTCCTTGATGACAAACTCGGTCCCCAGCCTTTCCTTTGCCTGCTTAATGCCCTGGTCATCATCACCTGTAATCAAGATATCGTCAACATACACCATGATTACAACAATACCTCTTGCCGTTTTCTGTACAAATAAGGAATGATCAGCATTTGAGCGTTTGTATCCTTGTTTCTCAAAGAGGTCTGACAGCTTCTGGAACCATGCTCTGGGGCTCTGCTTAAGGCCATAGATAGCCTTATGTAATCTGCAGACCTTGGAACACTCCCCCTCAACAGCAAAACCTGGTGGCTGTTGCATGTAGACTTCTTCCTGCAGGTCGCCATACAGAAAGGCATTCTTCACATCCAGTTGATAAAGTGGCCAGTCTTTAGTGACTGCAACAGATAAGAGGATCCGCAGAGTGGAATGACGAGCCACCGGGAGAACGTGTCAAGGTAATCTACCCCATATGTCTGTGTGAATCCCCTTGCAACTAGGCGTGCCTTGTACCTGTCAATGGAGCCATCTGCATTATGTTTCACTGTAAACACCCACTTGCAACTCACCGGGTTGACATCTGGAGGTATAGTGACCAAGCTCCATGTTCCTCTAGACTGAAGTGCCGCCATCTCTTCCTCCATTGCTAGTCGCCATCGAGAATCCTGCAAAGCCTCATGGTGGTTCCGTGGAATATCTGTAGCTGAAAGTGCCAATGCAAATGTCCTGAATGGTCCAGATAGCCTCTCAAACGACACCACTGCTGATACTGGATACTTGGCACAGCTTCTCTTCGGCTTGCGTAGAGCGATTGGAACATCTAGGTCCTCTGCGGTATCACCATGCTCCTGTAATGCATCCTGCTGAGAAATGTCGTCAGATCCATCAACATTAATATTCTCATTACATACCATAGGCGAGCTAGTTGACTGGTCAGGACCATGAGCTTGATTCGGCCTCCGGGTGTAATGGAATGGTAACGAAGATACTATTGATGGCGGTGGTGGTGGCGGTGGTGGTGGTGGTTGAGATGTTGGTGGCGGTTGTGATGTTGGTGGTGTCATGAATACAATATCAGGGGATATAGGTGGTGGCTGCATGTTCCCAGAATCTGAGAAATACATGATGGATTCAAAGAATGTAACATCTGCACTGATCATATACCGCCGACGCACAGGGTCAAAACACTTGTACCCCTTTTGAGTTCTGGAGTACCCCACAAAGACACACTTGACAGCCCTAGGAGAGAGCTTGTCAGAACCGGGCGACAACTGATGGACAAATGCGACTGACCCAAACACACGAGGGGTAAGAGTAAACAGATCCTTGTCAGGATAAATAAGTGAGAAAGGAACCTGTTCATTCAAGACAGACGAGGGCATACGATTTATAAGATAACATGCAGTAAGGACTGCATCACCCCAGTAGGAATACGGAACATGACTCTGAATGAGAAGTGACCTTGTGACATCAAGTAGGTGACGGTGTTTTCTTTCTGCAACCCCATTTTGTTGAGACGTATGGGCGCAGGATGTTTGGTGAACAATTCCTTTAGAGGAGTAATAGTTGGCTAGATTGTTGGTGCACAACTCTAGGGCATTGTCACTTCTCATAATTTTGACAGTTGTGGAAAAAACATTCTGAATCTCATTTAGAAATTGAATGATAATATTTCCAGCTTCAGACTTATTTTTCATTAGAAATACCCATGATGCTCTAGAGAAATCATCCACGAATACAATATAAAACCTGTGTCCCTGATGATCGGGAACACGACTTGGACCCCAGACATCAACATGAAACAACTCAAATTTGGAGTTACTACTCCGACCTTGACTACTGGAAAACGATGACCTGTGATGTTTTCCCAACTGACACGCCTCACACTGGATATATGTGTGAGAAAAACTATAAGGTAAGACAAGACGCAACTTCTGAAGCGGTAGATGACCAAAACGCAGATGCCACAGGAGAGGAGATACTTGTCCAGAAGGAGAAGATGTGATTCCGGCAAATGGGGTCTGGTTCAGACGATAGAGGCCTCCTTGCTCATAGCCATGACCAATCACGTTGCCCGTACGGATGTCCTGAAAAATCAAAGAAGATGGATCAAAAATAGCTCGACATTGGAGATCCTTCGTAATCTGACTGATTGACAATAGATTCATAGAAAAGTGCGGTGCATGTAAAACATTCTTGAGCTGCATAGAGGATGTCAATCTAATCTCCCCCTGACCCGTGATGGGGGAATGTGTGCCATTGGCAATCACTAATGTCCGTCCTGGAGGAATCTGAGTATATCCTGAAAGTAGACTCTGGTCGCCACATAGATGATGTGTAGCGCCTGAGTCCATGATCCATGGCAATGTATCCGATCTACTACTGTGAAGTGCAAGTGTACTACCTGAAGTACTCGTAGAGGCAGAAGCAGAAGCAGCAACATCAGTATGACTCTCTGTCGACGGTGCTGGGCCAGATGGTGGGATAATGCCCCTGAGGCGGGCAACCAGATCATCAAAACGCTGATCCAGTGAAGCAGCAGAAGGAGGCTCTATCTGCTCAGCGACTCGTGCAGATGCAGGAAATCCATGCTTTGAGTAGCATGTGTCCTCAGTATGTCCGATGCGATGACAATATGAGCATGTAGGCCTAGTGCGACCACCCCTTCCACGGGGAGTACGTCCACGGCCCTGGTAATGAGAACCACGGCCCCTGTTGGCCACCATGGCTGAGGGATTCTGACTAGCAGCTGCTGAAGGTACAGTGATCCTACTCAATCTGTGAAAAGCCTCCTCCATGGGAGGAATAGTCGAGTCCGCCAAAATCTGTGAACGTGCGGCCTCATACTCTGGATCGAGTGCAGCGAGAAACACACCCACCATCGTTGCATTCCTGTATGTCTTCTGTTGCTCTGGTGTGGCGGTAAGAGGCATGAAGCTATAAAGCTTCTCAAACATTCCTCTCAAAGATGTATAGAGAGAATGTAACGGGCGGCCATTCTGCTTTATCGTGAATATATCATGTTGTAGTTGCAGGATCTTCGTCTCATTCTTCGCCTGAGAATATGTCGCTGCCAGGATATCCCACATGTCTTTGGCTGTGGGTTGATGTAGAATGTCATTGGCGATTTCAATAGCCAATGTGCCAGATAGCCACACCTTGGCATATGCGTCGTCTGCCTCCCATGAGGCATGAACTCCAGTCTTCTCTGCAGGCTCGGGCTCTGTGAGAATATGCTTCTTGCCCGTGGACTTCATCATACTCATGAACTGCATTGCTCACAGTTCGTAGTTCGTACCATCCATCTTGACGATGGGCGCTGGACCACGAAATGCGCCCATAGATGGGATATCTGCCTTGCTTTCTGACATACTGGAGATGGAAGACTGGAGTGACCGAGAGACAATAATCTTTGTCTACAATGACATAGACGGGATCAGTTGCATGTGTAGACGTCAAGCAACCAACCCCATATATATCAAGATCTGTGCCCTAGAGTTTTAGGGCGTGGAGCACGCAGGCACGTGCAGGAAGCACGTGCGACCAAAACTGGATGTAGGTGCACGCTGCGCGGAGGCTGCGCGCAAAGTGCTCGACCAGGGACTGGCTGGAGGATGCGCGCGAAGTGCTCGATCAGTGGCTGCGCGCGAGGTGCTCGATCAGGGCTGGATCTGCGCGCAAACTGGATGTAGGTGCACTAGGCGCACATGCGCTGGAGGCGCGTTAGGCGCTGAAGTGTCGCCACACGCTGAGAGTGCTGAAGGGCGATCGGCGCTGCGCGAGATGCGCGAGATGCACTGCGCAGATGCGCTGCGCAGATCGGCGAGAAAAAGCGCGAGAAGCGCTAGGCGATCGGATCCAGCGCTAGATGAGGAGCGCGAGATGCTCTGAAGGGCGCCGCAGGTCGGCGATCGGAGAGAAGAGCGGCGCCGAGAGGGGAGAGAGAGGCCGGCGGGTGGGGCGGGTTAGGGTTAGGGTTTCGAGAACTCCGGTCTAGGACCGTCGCTCTGATACCATGTTGGGAAACGTGAATGAGATGTTTATTCCATAGCCCTAGGCTCTCTTATATAGGAGATTAGCCTATGGGTAAATTACATAAAGGGAATAACAAGAAAATAAAATTAGCAAAGAGATACAATAACTCAATGTGCGTCAACAAATATGCCATAGACTTTGGTGAAAAAATGCTCGATACCATATCTAAGATGCCTCTTGATGAGGCAGATTTGGGTTTACACCAAAGCCGCTCCTTTAAGTGGCCTTTTGCCTCTTGGAGGCTCTCTAAGGACATCCAGCAAAAGACAGTATCTCTCGATAATGCTGCCAATATTGTTATTGATGAAACTAATGTACCAACATCCATCTGATGCTAGTGATAATGCTATACAACATTCACATGATAAAATATTCAACACTCATCTTCACATTCAAACAATATTCACATCCATACAGCACTAACATTCACACAATATTTGATAACAAAATGCATCTCAATAACACAACAAAACATCCATTCATAAATTGAGTTAGAAATCCTTATATACACATATATATTATATCAATGTCTTTTGTGCCTAGATAAGATTGCAACTTTGTGGGATTTCTGATGGTGTCGCGACTTCAGAAGATCTACATGGAAAACAAATAGTTGACGTGCTTGATCATTTTGTGAAATCTATGATGCTTCTTTGTCATTGACTTATTTAAATTGAAAACAGGAAATGAAGAATGATGTGATGTACCAGCTCCCCGATGTTCTTTCCTTTTGAGGTACAAGGTGTATGAATACTAAGCTACTAACATCGGGAAATATAGTTCCAAATTCCAATCCCAATTGCGGTAGTTGTGAATGCTATTATGTAACCTCCCCAACATCCTCATGAGCATCGGTATTCAAAGGAGGATCATCCCAACACCTAGTTTTACCATGTCACTGTCATCGACTTCGTCTTCATAGTCATTAGAAATGACAGTTTGTAAACCAAAACCCAGATCAATAGGGATATATTCATTTGATTGGGATAACTCCTAAATATAAATTTACAATTAAAATGTTAATGATCTTGATTTACATATTGATTCAAGCAAGTAAGTCAATCTTGGGTATCACAAAATATCCATTAATTGGTCAAAGATGACCATGCAATCGCTACTTACAACATTTCTCTTTATCAATACAATAAACAACTCAAACCTTCATATCAAATCCAACAACAACAACAAAACCTTTTCCCACATTAATAGGGTCGGCTACATGGATTCTTTGCCTCCATTCAGATCTATCTTGGGCCAATCTCGAACTTAGGTCCAAAAAACTAAGATCCCTTCGTATAGTCTCATTCCAACACTTCTTTGGCTTTTCTCACTCTCTCTTATCCGGTTCAACATCCCAAAAATCGCATCTCTTAAGTGGTGCATCAATTGACGTCCTTACCACATGGCCAAGCCACCTTAAGCGATTTTCTCGTAGCTTATCCTCGAACAGAGTTACACCAACTTTCCTTCTGATTACAGCATTCCTAATCCGATCTTTATGTGTGTGTCCACACATCCACCTTAGCATTTTTATTTCTGCTATTGTCATTCTCTGCACATGTTCATGCCAAATTCATCCACACAAAATTTATAAGTCGTGATATTCCCAACTCATTTAACAATCTAATTCCATCATTAGAAACCTGGGTACCCTCTTAAAATTTGATATAACCATGACTGCCTCGTTGATTGAAAAATTATACTGTGTCTTTGAAGTCAATAAAGTTTCATTGGATTTTCAATTTCATTATCGACATTCTCCATCTCATTATATGTTTACGTGGAGTAAACTCCAAAATTCAACCAGTTACTGGATCATTCTCTACATTCAGTACAAATTTATCAAGTGAGATAAACGATGGTGCATGTGGCTTGAATCATGCAGATGCCTCTTCTGTTTTGATGATAATCCATATAGTAAAAAGATCTTATCATTTTTGCATAGTCTACCACATCTTTGATGTCATCCTAATACTCCAAATTAGATAACTATTACATTGTCGAGTCCTCCAACGATTTTTAGAACACTTCGACTTCAACAAAGCCCAATGAATCAAATAGAAACAATAGCATAATCTAGTAAACCAATCAAAGAAAAGCGTCTCTGGATTCCTCTACGATCAGGTTTCACATGGCCACATTTGTAACTATACATTTTTCAGACTTCGAAATCGGCCCACCTGTGTGACAAAAATCCATTGCCATTCTGAGAATATATACAGCAAAACACAATATTCATCAAAATTCTTAGAGTACACTATACAAAGAAAGAAAAACCGCAAACTATATATACAATGTAAATTAACAAAAAAACCTACATATCAACAAAGAACAAAACCTTAGATCATGTATACAAAGGAACAAGATAGGAGCCCAGCTGGCCACAATAAAGAGGAGAACAGTTAAATATTGGAAGAGGAGACAGAAGCACAACTCATCAGCGGAAGCCGAAGCAGCAATGGCAGCAGCACCGGAGAGGAAAAACCAGCAGCATGTAGAATAAGCAGGCTAGCAGCGGCACCAAAGGACTCGACACTGTTGAGGAAAGAAGATACGAACAAGAGGCAGCTCTCATTGAAATAAGGCAGAGCCTCCTCTTGAGTGGACAACTTTAGTGTAAAACCACGTGAATTAACTTTTTAAATTACCATAACCCGGAATTTTCCTCCTTGATAACTCAAAGTGGCAGGCTACAACTGCTAAATATACTAAAATGGTGATCAAATACATATTTAAACTGCTCATAATGAAAATTCTAGAAACATAGTTGGATTTCAGGTATCGAAAAATATAATCTCAACCAAACGCGAATGGCGCCTTTATAACCATCTATAAACCAGTGCGGTAGACATCAAATCAGGCTACAGCCTGGGATCACAGGACGCAGAAAACCCGGGCAAGAAGCTTTGATTACGTAGAGAAGAATTCCATCAAAATTCACACATCATCACAAACGAAGCGACAGTCCAACTTTCTACTTCAATTCCAAAGGAGAATTACAACTAAAGGCATTTCATCGAGCAACCTACCATCAACCAAACCCTATAGTTACGTGCCCAACGGGCAATACATACCTGGCGAACCGAGCGAACTGCCTGGCGTCCTCCTCCGAATCAAACTCCGACAGGATCGCGTCGAGGAGTTCAGCCTTGGACACGGGGATGTACCTCTGCCTGGGGACGTGGATACCCGAGACCCCTCCTCCGTCCCCATCGCGCGGGAGTTCCTGCCGGGGAACTCGGGGGCTATCGACTGGAACGCGCTCTCTGGTCGCATCGGCGCTCGCGGAGAAGGATCGGACGGATCTGGCACGGGCAGCTCGGGAAGGCGCGAGGGGGCGGGCGGTGGCGGCGGCATCGTGGCGGAGGGGAAAGGGGAGGAGGGAGAGGTGGGAGAGGGTTTGGAGTCGGGGAGACATTGATTTGGGAGGGGAAGCTCGTCTCTAAGCTCCCGCTTGGAAGTTGCATGGTACCGTTGGCCTTGTGGCTATGGCATTGGTGGGGCACACGCGTGTGATGTTTATGTTCGAGGTTGGTGTTTGTACACGTGCCACGAGTTATCTATCCAATTGGCACACGTACTGTGACGGCGTTTTGATGGTATTGTTAGTACTCCCTCCTTTCAATGTTCATCCAATGTATCTATGAATGTGATTTTAACTGCCTGTCTACTATTTTCAGGATAGAATGTGCCACATCTTGGCTTAGGTCTCCAGATTATTTTCAGGAAAGTTGGACTTGGCAATTTGTTGGACTCGAACATGACAGGATCCGGCCATGATTGGACATGCACTTAAAATGCTTAAATCCGAGTTATGAAGTAGTATTCTCTCACTCTTATAACGTATCCTGATATGTTGTAAAATTTCTGATGTAAGATCTTGTTTTGGGTTAGGGTATTATCAGTGTCGTCCTTAACAACTCGTGGCCCCAGAGTAAAATGGACCCTTATAAAAAAAATCCGTATATAATTCCATTAAATTTTGGACTTTAACATTGAGTTGTTCAGTGAAAATTCAATTTTATAAGGGCTCATTTTTTGATGAGTTGTTTCATCGAAAAATCGATTCCAGAAGTTCTCATTTTTTCAGGAGTTGTTTCGTCGAAAAATTTCATTCTACAAGGGCTCATTTTTCGTAAGGTTGTTTTACTAAAAATTTGATGCAAGGCATCGTTAGGACATATACTATTTTTTTCTAAACTAAAGGCTGAATAAATGTAAAAATGAGCCCCTGAAGTTGATGGGCCATGTGCTATTGCACTCGAAAACTACCCTCAGGGACAACCCTGAGTAGTACTAAATATGCATTCTATCATTGATGATATTTTGGATGTGCATCATAACATGTTGTGATTGCAAAATCGAAGAGACGAGTTCGAGAAGTTGACCTTTACCTTGTAACGAATATCTATAACATTGGATTCCAACCATATACTAAATGGGATTAAAATCCACTATAAATAAGGATATGGGAAACTGAAAGGAATAAAAAAGAATTTACATCAGTCTTGATATAAATATATGTGTGTGACATTTCAAACATTGTACAGCGTTATTTTGTTTTAAGAAAAATTGACGTGAACTTAGTGAAAATAGTGCAAAAATAACATTTACATCTTACAAAGAAAATAACTACGTAGAAAAGAATGCGATTGTCTCGTATGTTTTGTATCCAATATTAACATCAAAATTGATGTTTATTCATTATATATATAATTGAGTATCTGGGAATGGGAGTAGATGGATTTAATGAGTCGTAGATAGACCCTCGTGCACACCATTCCCCAGTTGATGATCTCCTCCACATGTTGGCCATCTCTGATAAGTAACTCTTGCGGCATACACTTTTCCAACCAACAACGTTAATTTCTCACTAATTTCTCATTAAGATGGTTTTATGATCCATAAGGTGTGTCCCATCACAACGAGTGAGCTAAAGCCGGTCTTTTACAACAGTTGCATGTTAACAAATGATGAACTTGAACATAATTCAGTTAACAATAATTTAATTCAGGTATAACTTAAAATAATGAATGCATATTTTTACTTAACAAATAATTGGTGGACATGTAGTTAGTTAAATTTATTTACTACTAACCATATTCAATTAACATGCAATTAGCTCTAAAACAGGTAAGAAAATACGACCACACTTAGACTTGATTTCCTTTATACACACACAAAGAGAGGGGGGGAATACTCCTGTAAGAGCAAAAAACTGTGAGATCATGAGAGCGGTGATTCTGGATCACTAGATTATGTCTTCTCTCTCCTGGTTGAATCTAGTGGTCCAGAGTTACTCCTCCCATGCTCTCACAACTTTTTGCTCCCACAAAGTGATCCTGTGGGAGGAAAAAGTTGTGAAAGCATGAGAGGAATTCAACCATGAGAGAGAAGATCAGGAGAGAAAAGACAGAATCTAGTGGTCTGAAATCACTCCTCTCATGCTCTCACAGTTTTTTGCTATCACAGGTTCACTCATCGCTATAGAGGAGTGAACCTGTGAGAGCAAAAAGCTGTGAAACCATGAGAGGAGTGATTTTGTACCACTAGATTCCGTTTTCTCTCTCCTTATTGAATCTAGTGGTTCAGAGTTACTCCTCTCAAGCTCTCACAAATTTTTGCTCTCACAAGATCAGTAATATCTCTCTCTCTCTCTCTCTCTCTCTCTCTCTCTCTCTATATATATATATATATATATATATATATATGAGGGGCGATCCATGTGAGAGCCAAAATTTGTGAGAGCATGAAAGGAGTGATTCTGGACCGCAAGATTTTGTCTTCTCTCTCCTGGTTGAATCTTGCGGTCCAAAATCACTCCTCTCATGTTTGTAAGTTGATTTACCACTAGGTGCTAAAACCGTTGTTTGTAAGTTGATTTTTACAAGAAAGCTAAGACCTAATGTTTCTGTAAAAAAATCCAAAACAAGATCAGTGGTTGAAATCTATCCCAAAAGAAACATATGGAGAATTTTTATACTTTGTTGTTGTATCTGGAATTTCTTCTATCATAGTCATAATTGCTCCTTTGCCGCCAGATCATTAAATGGGTTTGCAGCTTCTCTTAAAAAGGTTGATTTTTAGCATTTTAGAAAGGGATCATATTAAAAGCTTAAGACATTATACAAGTGAAATTTACGAATCAAGGAGGGGGCATGACCCCTCATAAGGTATAGTGGATTCACCCATGTACTTTTAGAGGCCGGACAAAGACTAGCAAAAGCCCACAAAGCTTCGGGAGATCCATTAAATTAATGATAAATCCAGAGTATCCAAGCAAATTTTAGTATTTAAACAAGAGAAATTAGTTATGTTGATTCTAAAACCAAGTAGCTTCCATCCCAAGCTTCCTTCAGTGTATAAAGCCTTGAAGCTCATCTGATGATAGGGAATGGATGCTCTGTGCGGGTGGAGGTTCAAAGACGGGAATGTACACATGTCTAGATGGGTTAGAGTTGAGGGAGATTAAGTTTCTTCGCATACTGTCAAATTGGTAATTTGCATCCATCACCCTCTCTTTTTATTCCACGAAAAAGCATCCACTCTTATGTTTGCAAATAGATCCCTCCAATTTTTTATACAACTTGAATTTCGTACTTACATCTTCTTATTATTCCCAAATCAAACCTCGAACCGGTTGAGCTCCAAATCCATCCAAAAAATGTACAATTTCATAACCACTCTCTAGTTGGAACCAAAGTATCTAAGAAGGTTGCATACCTCAATTCATACAGCTGCACACCATACACTCAATTTTAATCTTAAATTTTAATGGAGATCGGCGATTGATTAATGCACACATTTACGGGTGAAGCATTTCCCCGATATCACCGGTCACATACTGTCAAAAACATGAACTCAAATTTCAGCGAAATTCGATCGAATTTCTGTCGAATATCGACATCCTGTCGAAATCGAAATTCAATCGAAATGACCGAAATATGGAGGTCTAAGTACAAAAAATGGACGAAATAACCGAAATTTCGGTTAAAAATCGACCGAAATTTCATTTCGATCAGTCACCAAAATAGTGACTGAAACCAACGTTTAAGGCCTTGATCAAAAAGATGAGAATATCACTTAGCATAGTGGAGATGTCCTATAATATGAACACATTATTTATATCGAGACATCTAACGCTAGTGCCAATACACGACAGTTCTTGTTTGGATGCAGTATCGCATCTATTTATCCCAGAATTAATGGATTTTATCAAATAAGCTATATATCGTAGCCACCCATTTTTCAAAAAAAGGTAGGGTGGAGCGTTGGGTCGGATCGGTCTGGCCTCAATCCTGACCCGACCCGTGCAAAAGCCCAGGTCTAGTCCGAACCCGATGTATAAATGGGTCGGACCCAGACCCAGACCCTCATAATTCAAAAATATTATGCTCAGGTTGGGACCGAACCCGGAGTGCAAATAGACCGGGCTCGGGCCCTCATATTTCAAAATATCATCTTAGAACCAAATTAGAGGGCATGGATTTATAATCACAATACATCCTATATTTCATTCATCCATGAATAGTAATATTATATCATAACAATACATCCAATATTCATATTTTTTTGGATGACTTATATCTATAACAATAAATTGGAATCGAAGTGCAACGTCATGGAATTAAAAAGGGTGTGGGCTGAGCCCGGCCCAAACCCAAGCCCGATCACGTAGGCCTTGGGTCGGGCCCGAGTCTTTGATTTGCTAAAAAAAATAGACATCGATCCGACCCAAAGCTCACGTAAAATTGACGGGCTCGGACCGAATTTTCTCAAGTTGAGCTGGATCTAGCTCAATACTCTCCACCCTACTCCCAGGGCTATGTCTTGTAATCATCCACTCTCAGAAAGAAAAAGGACGTTTACAGGTCCGATAATGTGAACATGAAGTAAATTAACATAATTAAAAATTAAATTTAAAGTTTGAAAGCCCCAGGTCCCCATCCATACCAAAGTGCTTTCCACTTGATGGCGTGTATCTTTCGCGGGTTACCCTCCGAAGGAAGCAAAAGATGTGCAATCACGCTGCAACGTAACGTCTTCTATGCTCCAAATGCCCTTCCATTACATATCGCGCACCATACATCGAATCTGGACCCCCTTTTCCCGCTCCCCCGCTCCACTATATAATACCGATATCCGAAGAAAACCCTCTGTACCATCTCCCCTCCCCAAGCTCAGAGTTCTTCCAGCCTATCCGATGGCCGAGATGGAGGTGCTCGCCCTCAGGAGGAGGAACGAGGAGCTGGAGAGGGCCCTAAGGGCCAGCTGCGAGAGGGAGGAGGCGTTGCGTAGGGACCTCGATAGGGCGATGCGAAGGCTCACCGTCGCCGAGGAGGCAGAGGAGCGCCTCTGCTCTCAGCTAGGCGACCTCGAGGCGGAGTCCGCCTATCAGGCACGGAGCCATCGCCTGCAGATGAAGGCACTCGTCGAGAAGCTCTCTTGTGCCCAACCGTCTGCCCTCGTCGTGTCCATGTAAAAAGATGGCTGGATCCAATGGAGGGCTTTGGATGCGTTGATCTGAATGGGTATTGGATTGAATATGTGGATAATTTGACTGGTGATGTCCTTTCTCCTTCACTTTAGGGTTTTGTACAAAGTTCATGTGCCTGTATGACGTGGCTTCGAAGATCCTCTTAAAATGTGAAAGTGTTGGTTTGTGTGAACGTGGTTCTTTGAAGAACTAAGGATCTCCGGGACATGGAGTGGTGTTGAAGCGCAGGGTTATATATCTATGGATAGGTTTTCCTGGGTAATTTTACTCCATTTGATACAAGTATTGAATGTAAGCAAAAAGCTTGTACGAGTCTAAGCTCGTTGTTTGAATAGTATGCTATTTACTTTCATGGAACCGGATCCTCTATTGGGGTCAAAATGCAACAAAACCTTCTGTGGTCACTGGTCATGGGAACTGATCGATCTTGATCGAACTGTTCGCACGATTTTGCATTTTTTGTGAGCTCATATCATGCAAAATCATGTGAACCGTCCGATCTTGATCGAGCTGTTTCCACAGTTACAACAAACACCACAACAGATGATCTCTGTAGTTTTATATGAATGCGTGGATTTGCGGAAGTGCATCTGTACATTCTTGACGCTGTGGATGTTTGCAACAAAAGCCCGTCATTTTCAATGAGCTACAGAAGGCAAAAAATTCTAGATTCTAGAAGCCGCTCGGGCTCCTTCTTCCCTTGCCTTTTCCTTTTCGTTTTTCTACGATTTCCCAATTAAGTAGGTGCTTCTTTGCTTAATTTTAGATTCTCAATTTTTACGTGGTATAATGATGGAGTGCATCGTGTTATTGGTTTTAATTGGAGTTGCAGTTGCGGATTTTGTAGTCATCATCAGAGTTGCAGCTTTTTCGCCATGTTGCGGTCCAGATATCGGAGGTGGATCACAACAGATTCTGCAGCAGCGCTCGGAGCCGCTCGATCAAGATTGAGTGGTTCGCATGAATTCGCATGGTACATGCCCACAAAAAAGTGTGAATTCATGCAATCCACTCGATCTTGATCGAGCAGCTCCGGGCACTGCTGCAGAATCTGATGTGATCCACTCTACAGCAGACGATCCACACTACTAGATATCAATACGTGACATTGTTCCCCTGGCTGGCTCACCATCTCCAGCCTCTAATAGTATTGCAGAGATTTGATGCAAGCAAACAAACAATTACACAAAGAAGACAATAAATTGTAACGTCCCAGGCTTAGGTCCCCGATCCGTTATCGAGGAGAACTGGCCCTGACAACTTGTTGGGTTCGGGCCCAAATGAACCCATTGCCAATCACCCAAAATGCTTAAGCCAAGTTGTCAAGTAGTAATCCTCACCACTTATATATCACACCCATACTTTGTGAGTTTTAGGTATGGCACTATGTTTGGGGTTGGGGTGTTACATAAATAACAAGAAAAAAATCCTACTTGTATAGTGGAGAAAAAACTATGGTCAAAGAGAGATCTCATTATTGGAAACTCAAGTTTAGGACACATTAGGAAGAGGTGTTCTCTTGGAAGTAGACTCTCGGATGACTCACGCCCTACCCTAACAAAAGTACACTATAACAAAAATGAGCTATAATGATACTTTTCATAATCCATCACTAAATCAGTCGTAGTTAATATATATCGGCAATATTATTTGTTGCAAAATTGTGTTTATACTTGAATTAACGACAAATATCATACTGTAGCTATATAACTAGCGACAGTCCATCTAGCGAGACTTATCCCTTGCTATCTTTCAATTTTTTAACTAATCGTTGCTAAAAATTGAACTAAAAAATTTTAACCACGAACCTCTAGCACTGACCAACTATATACACCTACACTTGCATGGTCATCCTCTAGCATACATACCCATACACTCACACATGGATAAATACTTACACATATAGATACTCACATTCAAGCTACCATACCCACAATCATGCTTAAGTCCATGCATATCCAAACACATATATACTTGCTTTCAGTCTTACATGCACACGTTCATATATACACGCTTAATTACAAACCTACAATCACCTCTCGCATAGCCACCCACTTACATTAAGCCCATAGATATATACGTACTCATACTTACACACCCACAAGTATACACGTACTCACATAACTACCCATCCACATGGGCCTATTATTTACTTACACACCTGCGCTCGAATACATATCTACATAGCCACCCAACCATACATATCCAAGCTTATTTACACACCTACATCCAATGTAAGTTTACATAGCCACAGCCAAAACATGCACATATACCTACATCCAAATTAAACATGCCCATATACCTCAATCATATATAAAGCAACTATATATACCTTCATATCACACTTACACCCATACACATGCACACATGCCCATGTGCCTTCGTACTCTTACACATGCCCATGAACTCTACATAGCTCAACTATATATACCTATACTTGCATAGCCATCCTCTAGCATATAGACTCATACATGCCCATATACATAGATACTCACCCACATAAATACCCCACATATATACACCTACACATGCATAGATACTCACCCATGTAAATACTCATATTCACAGTACTATACCCACATACATGCATACTCTGTACTTTAAAACACCACAAGCATACTTGCCAGCATTCTACCTAGCATTCATGTATAATCATATACTTACTTCAATAGGCAGACACATCTTGCAAAGCCACCCACCTATTAATTTACATTGCCACATGCATACCTGCATATCTGATAAATTTACATACATACCCAAATACCCACATACGTGCTTAAGCCCATACATACCCTAATACCTATACACTCACATTAATGCTTACATACCCACGTTCGTACACATGCACTTAACTTCATACATAGATACTTAAGTTCAACAACCAAATACCAACATACATGCTTATAAACCCAAATTCTTACATATACCCATCCTCCTACTTACATAACTACTTATATACCTCCGTACGCTTTTAAACATGCCTACATATACACCCTTACAAACCCACATGCATATTTGTATACCACATACACTTACATGCATGCCCACATACCTCACACTGCATGCTTATATCAACACCCATGTATACTATCACTCACCTACATACCTCCAACACTCGCATACAAACACCGCACACTTACACACTTACCTACCATTATATACATACTAGTGTATTTGCCCACGCTTCGCAGTGGGTTGAAAATACATTTGTTTGTAATTTTTTTAAAATTACAGAAATTAAGCAATATATCATATTACATTTTTTACACAATAGATAAGTAAATACAACATCTTTGAAATATTCCTATTGATAACATTAAGCATCAACTCACATAGAATAATTATTAATCATTGATTATAAAATGATCAAATTATATTTATCATAAAAATATATTTTTTGAAAAAGGATTATATATAGCATTACTAAATAAAACTTTTGATAACAAATTAAAATTATTCAGTTCCATTATAGGCATGCAGTTTATTTCAATTATAGATCACACGAACAACTAACATATATTGAATATTATAAAATTTATATATTTTTTAAGAAAAAGATTTTATGAAGTAGAGTATAAGTTAAAAAATTTAAAATATCCATTCATTATTTATTCATTTATTATATATTTGACATTAGTTTTATCTACGTTGCTATTTGTACCCCAATTATATCAATCTATGATCATTGTTTGCCAAAATATACTTTAAAATCTATAACAATTTATAAAATATGATAAAGAATATGTAAAATATAAATGTAATATTCATCCAATTGATGAATATAAATAAAATTTGAATTTACTATATTAGATTATAGAATTTTATGTATGAAAATATTTTTTGTATGAAAATATTATTTTTGACTATATAATTTTAGGTTATGATTGACCGTTTTTACTGATATATTTCTTTCATTAGTTACATTTGATTATAGAATTTTATGTATGTATTATTTTTGACTATATAACATAGGGAATAGGCATTGTTATTTTTTCTAAAATCATACAGATATATACATATTGATCGATAAAAATCCACATAAAATGATCATTAATATAATGTTCATTTAGAAAGCCTATCGTAATTTAAAGTATCATGTAAGAACCCTCTTATACACTTGTATGGTGTGAGTAAATGTATACATATAATATAAAAAATAAACTTATACAATCAAATGTAATATGAAATTTAAAATGATCAATTATATATATATATATATTAAAAATCTACTATTATGTTGGCATTTATGTTTCTAAAAAATAAGGTCAGATAATTATATAGAGATGTAGATGTGATTAAAATATGATTTTTTTGTGGAGAAGATACCATAAAAATGCATATATAATAAAATTAGTATTAGGATCACCTATGTCAAAATCATTTATCTAGGAAGTTATATCTAGTTATACAAAAAGTTCACAAATCATATCCTTTTTGTTATATCAATATATATAAAAGTTGTTTATAAAATATTTGGTAAGTAATTGCATGTGTGTGTGTGTGTCTATATACATATAACATTGATAGTTTCATGTGAAATTATTTACATTCTAGCATATGTAAATATGGAAGATCATATTTGTATAATGAAATGCCTATAGAGGGATATATGCAAAAAAAATCACATGTGTGAAGATTATAAAATACTTGAGCGACATCGAATGACTAATTATGGTATATACAAAAATTCCTACTGGCAACGCCATTAAATTATAAAATTGAAAAGCTATAGCATGATTCATATTTTATTAATTGTCAAATATGACGAAAAGTAAGTCAAATATGTGTACATATATTACATTTTAATTTTCTACGGTCTCCATCCAGGCAGGATCGATTTAAAAAATCTTGCGACCGTTAAAAAAAATAAGATATAAATATTATATGCTTTTGTCTTTATTTAATTAATATTAATATATTCCAAATATGATAAAAATATGTCAAATATGTTTATATATTACATTTTAAATTTTATTCTTATTTATAATTTACATTATTTTCAAAATATATTATTATATTATTAAAATTTTAAAAATGTGTCACTTTTTCTTCTTATTATTATTTTAAAAAACATAGTTATTGAATTATTTTTTAAATTGTATTAAATATTAAATTATTTGCAATATGTAATACATATATAATGATTCAAAATTACTTTCTAATCATGAATTAATAAGATATTATAAAGAATAACATTCAAAATTAATTTATTATGTAATCTACTACTTAAAATTGTTAAATATGAATGATCTCGAGAGTAATTTTTAAATTTTATATTTAATAAATTTATAAAAGATATAAACAATACATGATTTTGATTTTATTTAATTAATATTAATATATTTCTAAATTTAAAAAAGAGAAAATAGGAGACATAAAATGTGAATTGATGGAGAGAAAGGAAGGGAGAGAGAGAATATAAAGAGAGAGAGTGAGTGGGTAGGGAGAGAATTGATGGAGAGAAAGGAAGGGAGAGAGAGAATATAAAGAGAGAGAGAGAGTGAGTGGGTAGGGAGAGAATATGGAGAGAGAGAGAGAGAGAGAGATCGAATGTGGAGAGAGAGGTAGGGAGTGGGGATAGAAATGGGAGAGAATGGTAGGGGAAGAAAGGAGAGTAGGCCACATGGCATGAGAAGGGAGTAGGATAGGAAAACCCCACTATTAGTGTGGGTTAGAGATTTATATAATCATTTACATACACACCAACGTATGTACTCACATTCAACCAAGCATATATCTACATACATATTCTATTCACACTAGCACACCTATATACTTGAAAACAAATAACCACATGCATACTAACATTTAGCCTTAGCTAGCGTTCATATATACAAACACATACATATCTCTATCCTCTTACAAGCTTACTCACATACCTATATACATTATTACGTAGCAAGATGCATAGCTACAAGATGCATAGTTATATACCTCACACTTACATACACACCTAAATATGCACCACATGCATGCATACATACCCACTTTTCAAGATCGGATAGTTAATTTTATATTATTTTCACTTGTTTATTATATCTATTAGGTTATTTAATTATCTTGGTAATTTTATAAGATGTTGAACTAGACAAGGGAATGACATTGTTCGAATGTAACAACACTAGAGTTAAGTTTGTTTTGATATGAGTCAATTCGATATATTTTTCTAACCTATTTTACCCCCAACTCAGGTACCTACAAAATAAATATCAAGAATCGCACAGTGCCATGAGGGACATTTCCTAACTTGTAAAGTTAAGACACCACCAATGGGGGTGGGGGCTCTAGGGTGGAGTGTTTAAATGAGGAAGAGAAGGAAAATTAGGTTCTGTTATGGCTTACTTACTACACGAGCACACATGTGACCACAAGTAGTCACATATACGCTAACACATTATTTCAACCCATGGTGGTCGCATCATGAAGCGTGAAAATGCCAGCTTTGATTTGTGGTCTAATATTAATAGATACGACCACCGGTAGTGAATTTGTGCTCGCATAATTTATTGTGATCATAAATCTATTATTTGTGGTCATAATTGTGTGCTAGCAAATGAGTAGATTTCTAGTAGACAATTCCAACTCATGTAATCTTTTTGCATTATTATCCATAAAAATATGTGTGTATATATATTATTAAAAAAATACCCACCTTCACCGATGTTAATAGGAACCAAGAACTGATTTCGAATGTGCCTACATTCTAACACTTTTATTTTCTGCATTGAAGGCTTTTGGGAGAAGGAGAAATTTTAAAGGGTGGAGGGGGGAGTTTCTGCTTGGGCGAGCTTTCAGGGAGCATTTTGTGGACATGCCAAGAAGAAGGGGGTAAAGGATGGGGGTGGCGTGGAACAGAGGTGGGGTCCTTATCGGAGGCGCGTGCACTTGGGCTTGAGGCACCTTTTGATGAGGAGGATGTCAAAAGTGCGGTGTGGGGTTTGAATGCCGATAGGGCACCAGGACCAGGCAACTTTCCAGTATTGTTCTATAGGGAGTTTTGGGACCTTTTGAAGGAAGATGTACTTGTGTTATCAATGAATTCAGAAATGGCTACAGGGCTTCGAGAAGGTTAATTGGGCGTTGCCTTTTCTCCTTCCAAAAAAATTTATCAAATGCAATATATTTGATAGTGGCCAAAGTGCTAGCAAATAGGTTGAGGCAGGTGCTTGATGATGTAACTCTATAGAATCAGACCGCGTTTATTCCTGGGCAACATATGTCAGATGAGCTTGTTATGACATCTAAGATTTGCCTCCAATGATGACGAGAAAACAAGAAGGAAATGTTTTGGAAGATTGACTTTAAAAAAGCTTATGAGTGTGTGGATTGGAGATTCTTGTGGGCATCTCTTTGGAGGTGCAGCTTCACGGACCTCTAGATAGCTTGGATGAAGAGGTGCGTCACGACCTCATCCTGTGCAGTTCCACTGAATAGAAGGGCGGAAGTATGGATGAGCATGGGCCGGGCTGGGCCGGGCCCTGAAGGGCCCAGGCCCAAGCCCACTTAAAAACTTCGGGCCTTGGGCCAGGCCTAGGCCTGCAAAATTTTTTTTGGTTCGGCCCAAGCCCAGGCCCGACTCAATTCCTATGGGCCGGGCTTGGGCCAGGCCGGCCCATCTTAACCCATTATATATTATTAACTTTGAGTTTGTGTTTAAAGTCAATCTCAATTCAAGTTAGACGAGCTAAAATTGTTTAAAACATATGCCATAATACTTGTGAAACAACTAAAACTCAATTCTACCGGAGATGATTTCTCATTTTATACAAGTTCACTCAATGTTATATACCATAAACGTCTCTCATTACAGAAATTGAAAGAGTGAACCAAGTTTACACAGTTAACAACAACAGGTGCACCTAGCACTACATGTTAAAAAAAATGGGCATAATGATTGTATTGGGTAAAGGTTCAATAATAGAAAATATTATAAAAGAAGAAATAAACACTGAAATCTCAAGAATAACCATCAGAATCTAAGACATAGACTAATTAAGAAAAATTAGTTCTGAAATAAAATACAATGATCATCAACTCATATGTCCCACACATGACTTTCTTGATTTATAAACATTGTATGAAGATATGATACATGAACAGAGTGTGCATGACAGGTGAGAGTTTCCATACGTATAGGATATGGGAAGGGTTCAGGCCCTCCTTGGGTCGGGCCCATGGGCCGGGTCGGGCTGGGCCAAGACAAGCCCGAGCCCGGCCCAAAAAAAATTCGGACCTAAAAATTAGGCCCAAGCTCGGCCCAATGTTCGTTTGGGCTTGGGCCGGGCCGGGCTTTTCGGGCTGGGTATCGGGCTGGGCCGGGCCGGCCCAGCCCAATGCTCATCCCTAGGCGGAAGGGTATTTTTTCAACCACAGAGGGGGTGAGACAGGGTTTCATGCTAGCGTCGATGCTTTTTATTTTAGTGGCGGATGCTTTAGCAGTGATGTTCAGGAAAGCAGTCGACGAAGGATGGTGTGGGGGTTCTGAATAGGTTCCATCTCAATTTCATATTTGCAATATGAAGACGACATAGTGATTTTTCTAGGGGGCATGGAAGAGATGCACAAAAGTCAAGGCAGCTGGTGGATATTTTCAGCAGTATTTCTGGTCTCAAACTCAATATAAGTAAGTCAGTGGTGGTTTAGTTTGGGATGGATAGCGAAATTTTTACACAGTGGCAGGAGCCACGCGGCCAAATTTCACTGGATTTGGGTTTAATTTGATATTTTATTCAATCAAAACAAGAGCTACAGCACACAGAGACCTAAGTGTAAGAAAACATTAGTTCCAGGGGCAATTGATAACACACGTTAAAAGTCCAAGGCTAAAGTTGCAAAAAGCCCAGGTGGGCATGAGGCACGCACGTGATTCACAAAAACATGGGCATTTATGTAATTCCTATTTATAAAATACAAACTGTAACATCCAAAAATCATAGGATCAACACTGCAAAATGTCCATACAGTTACGTGTCGAAGCACGTGTCTCACACAAGCAGGGACTTAATAGCAAATATACAAACTAGAGGTCCAAATATGCAAAATAACCTAGTGTGCAAGTTTATTCTATAGACTAAATAAAAACTGAATAAAACTGAGGAGGTGCGGGCGCAAATTACCCAGCCGAGGCACGTGAGGGGCGCGTGCATGCCAGGTGTCGAGCTGTGGATGGCTGCAAATGCACGGTCCTGATGCAGCCCTCTGGATGATCCAACGGTGATGGCACAAGGGCGAACGTGGGAGGAACGTGGTCATCTGATCATGGATCCAACGGCCTGACAGGAGCAGGCTATGTGCGGCTGAGATACGAACTAGTGCAGAGGGGTGATCCAACGGCGGAAAGAGGATGAGGAAGAACTCCTCCTGGGCGAGTTTCCCCGGCGATCCGGAGACGATCTAGAGGGCCGATGGAAGATCGTAGAGTGGTGTACTTCTCGTGATGGCGTGCTGCATCGGGTGTTGGCCTCCGATGAAGGCCCCAACGGTCGGATCCTCCGGCGAGGGGGAAGCGACCTGGAGCAGCTCCGGCGAAGGGTGGAAGCGCGACCAAGGGGGGTCTCCTGCGCTTATTGACCTGATGATCGAAGTCGACTGGGGAGGAGACGCTGGTTCTCCGATGATCTTCGCCTCGATGGAGCGTTGCCTCCAGAGGCTCGAGTTTCGCCGGCGGTGGAGCACGACGACGAGGGTCGTCGGACCTGGGCTACACACCTCCAAACGCTCTCTCAAACACTCTCCTCGCTCGCATTCACTCGAGGAAGATGATGGAGGTCTCAGGGATCGAAGATGGTGGCCGAAGGTGCGGCTAATGGAGGAAGAAGATGACGCTATATACTGATGGGGATCCTAGGAGTCGGGCGGGGGATTTTTGGTGCACGGATCCCTAAGAGAATCCCCGGGCGTGAATCTCGGTTATAAGATCTGCAAATGGAGCCCGGGGTTTAGGTGAAAGATGGTTGGATCAGGTCAGGATAATTGGGCAAAGTTGGGTCGGGACGCAGATCCGCCTACCTGGTGGTCCTGGGGGGAGAGTTGACCGGGGGTCAACAATCCCCCGTGGACCAATCAGGTATTTCCTTTTATTAATTATTTGTAAAATCATTTTAAAATAGAAAATGATTTTATTTAAAAATATTTTCAACATGAAAAATGTTTATTTATTTTCAAAGTATTTTTTTGTGATTTTTATTTATTTTTTTGAAAAAAAATTAGGTATTTACATTATATTATTATTATATATAGGTATAAATACATATGTATTTTTTAGTTTTATTTTTAATTAATTATTTTTATACAATTATCCCAATTTTATATTTTATTTTCTTTTAACATAAAATATGGGATTCAAAATAAATTTAATTTGATTTTTATTCATTATTTACAAAGGTAAAATAAATACATCTTTTATTTATATATACATGGTATATATACTGAGTAGAGAGAAATTATTTGTTTTTATTTTTCTTTTATTTTTCCCATTTTTATTTTATTTTTGGAAATATATACAAAATAAAGGGAATGCATAAATATTGTAGTTTTAGAAAATAATTTATTTACATATAGAGGGATATTCACACCATGTTGAGTCACCCTATCTCTCTCTACTTATTTTATTTTGCGGTCAGGCCCATGCTGAGCCCTCCCTTGGGTTTAGATCACTCAATATTTATTCTAAATATCTCCCTCTTTTTCTTTATTTCTTTATTCTTTTATTTTTGTGCAAAAACATGCTAATTATGGTTAATTACATGATGCATGCATTTTGACAAATTATTGTATTTACAACTAATTACATGGTCGTTTGCCAAGTTTTCTAGCTAAAATAAAGGAATAAAGAGTGATGAATGGGGATTCATCAATGGGTGAGGAGGAGAAAAGTGCTATTGTTGCAATTTTAGGATGCCCATTGGACGACCTGCTAATTTCTCACTTAGGGCTACCTTTAGTAATGGGAAGGCTGAGAAAGGCGGCTTAGGACAAGGTCCTTAGAAGATTTGAGAAGAGACTAGCAGGATGGAAGGCATTTACCCTATCTAAGGGTGGGAAACTGATTCTACTAACGCATGTGTTATCGACGATTCCAATCTTCTTCTTCTCAACAAGGTTGATGCTAGCAGGGGTTAGGAAGAAGATAGAGGTAATGATGAGGTGATTTTTCTGGTCAGATGGGAAATAACAGAGATCAGGAATACATCTTGTAGGTTGGTAGGAGCTCACAAGGTAGAGAAACGAAGGAGGCTTGGGAATTCAGGATGTAAGCTGTATGAATAAAGCGTTGTTAGCTAAGTGGGTCATACAGATTTGGGGGAACACAAATAGATTGGCAATCAACCTCTTACGCACTGTATATGGCGTCGAGGGATCCCTAGAGACAGGAAGAGCGCGTTTCGAATATACTCTGTGGAATGGTGTTTGTGACATTTTACCGCAACTAAGGTTGAGAATGACGTCGAAGGTGGGTGCAGGGGATGACTTCAGGTTTTAGCAGGACGAGTAGATGGCAGAGGGGGCACTCTGCAATAGGTACGCAACATTATTTGCTCTGGTAGCAAACATGGAATGTTCAATGGCTGATATTGGTGGATCTGGCTCATGGATCCCACCGTTTTTGTCTGAGCTTTCGGATTGAAGGTTGGAGGACTTGGGTAGATTACAGTCTGAGTTGCCCTCTCCAGAGTGTATTTCTCAGGACATGGACCATTTTGTTTGGGAGAGGGGAAGATTCTCGGTAAAGAAGGCGTATAAAATATTCAGAGGGAGCACCGAGGATCTAGATCCAGACATGCAACAAGATATGAAGATAATTTGTGCAAGCAAGATCCTAGGTAGAGAGAAAGTTTTTCTGTGGTGCCGCAACCTACTCACATGCAAAGAATGAGACAAAGATCCTACAACTTCAACATGACATTTTACAATAAAGCAAAATGGGCGACCTCTTCATGCGCATTACACGGCCCTACGAGGGATGTTTGAAAAGCTTCACAGTTTTATGCCTCTCATAGCGACTCCTGAACAACAGAAGACATATCGAAATGCCATAATGATTGGTGTTTTCTTGGCATCTCTTGATTCACAATATGAGCAACATCTCCACAGATCTTGGCAGATGCTACTATTCCTCCCATGGAGGAAGCCTTTTGTAGATTGAGTCGGATTAATGTGTCATCCCTTGCTCCAATGACAAATTCGTCTGCTATGGCCGCCTCCCGTGGAAGGGGAGGTGCTTCTCAGTTTCGATGTCGTGGACCGCGTGTAGATGAGGTCATGGTCGCCCGTTATCCTACACCTTATATCATAGGTCTGGACATACATAGGACACATGCTATTACAAGTATGGATTTCCAGCATTTGCATGTATTGCAGAACAAGGTTCGGCTACAGCATCTACGTCTTCCTCTGAGTAGTGATATGACGATCTTGTTTCTCATCTGAGGGATATTATGTCACATGTCAGTTTTGGCGATATATCAAGTCATGACGTGGCAGCCTCCGCTAGAGCCAGCACTTCAGGTAGCATTATTGCATCTACTTCTTGTCGTGGCCTTGATATTACAGAGTAGATTATGGATTTCTGGGCAACACATCACTTGTATGGTAATAGAGATATGCTTACTGCATATAGGCGGATTCCTCCTAAACAAACTATTATCACAACTAATGGAACTCTTCTCCAATCACAGGATATTGGGAGAGTACTTTGACACCATCCATGTGTCTGCAGAGTGTGTTACATGCCCCAGATTTCTCAATGAACTTGTTGTCTATCAGTCAAATTACTATAAATTTGAACTGTGGTGCTCTTATTTGACCAATCGCCTCTTATTTTTCAGGACATTTTAATTGGAAGGGTGATTGGCTGTGGCCGTGAGCAGGGAGGCCTCTATAGATTGGTTCAAACTTCTTACGTTAGATTATCAACTCAGTCTACTACCCATGCATCTCCATTTACATGGCATATGCCCATTGGACGACCTGCTAATTTCTCACTTAGGGCTACCTTTAGTAATGGGAAGGCTGAGAAAGGCAGTTTAGGACAAGGTCCTTAGAAGATTTGAGAAGAGACTAGCGGGATGGAAGGCATTTACCCTATCTAAGGGTGGGAAATTGATTCTACTAACACATGTGTTATCGACGATTCCAATCTTCTTCTTCTCAACAAGGTTGATGCTAGCAGGGGTCAGGAAGAAGATAGAGGTAATGATGAGGTGATTTTTCTGGTCAGATGGGAAATAACAGAGATCAGGAATACATCTTGTAGGTTGGTAGGAGCTCACAAGGTAGAGAAACGAAGGAGGCTTGGGAATTCAGGATGTAAGCTGTATGAATAAAGCGTTGTTAGCTAAGTGGGTCATACAGATTTGGGGGAACACAAATAGATTGGCAATCAACCTCTTACGCACTGTATATGGCGTCAAGGGATCCCTAGAGACAGGAAGAGCGTGTTTCGAATCTACTCTGTGGAATGGTGTTTGTGACATTTTACCGCAACTAAGGTTGAGAATGACGTCGAAGGTGGGTGCAGGGGATGACTTCAGGTTTTAGCAGGACGAGTAGATGGCAGAGGGGGCACTCTGCAATAGGTACGCAACATTATTTGCTCTGGTAGCAAACATGGAATGTTCAATGGCTGATATTGGTGGATCTGGCTCATGGATCCCACCGTTTTTGTCTGAGCTTTCAGATTGAAGGTTGGAGGACTTGGGTAGATTACAGTCTGAGTTGCCCTCTCCAGAGTGTATTTCTCAGGACATGGACCATTTTGTTTGGGAGGGGGGAAGATTCTCGGTAAAGAAGGCGTATAAAATATTCAGAGGGAGCACCGAGGATCTAGATCCAGACCTGCAACAAGATATGAAGATAATTTGTGCAAGCAAGATCCTAGGTAGAGAGAGTTTTTTTGTGGTGCCGCAACCTACTCACATGCAAAGAATGAGACAAAGATCCTACAACTTCAACATGACATTTTACAATAAAGCAAAATGAGCGACCTCTTCATGCGCATTACACGGCCCTACGAGGGATGTTTGAAAAGCTTCACAGTTTTATGCCTCTCATAGCGACTCCTGAACAACAGAAGACATATCGAAATGCCATAATGATTGGTGTTTTCTTGGCATCTCTTGATTCACAATATGAGCAACATCTCCACAGATCTTGGCAGATGCTACTATTCCTCCCATGGAGGAATCCTTTTGTAGATTGAGTCGGATTAATGTGTCATCCCCTGCTCCATTGACAAATTCGTCTGCTATGGCCGCCTCCCGTGGAAGGGGAGGTGCATCTCAGTTTTGATGTCGTGGACCGCATGTAGATGAGGTCATGGCCGCCCGTTATCCTACACCTTATATCATAGGTCTGGACATACATAGGACACATGCTATTACAAGTATGGATTTCCAGCATTTGCATGTATTGCAGAACAAGGTTCGGCTACAACATCTACGTCTTCCTCTGAGTAGTGATATGACGATCTTGTTTCTCATCTGAGGGATATTATGTCACATGTCAGTTTTGGCGATACATCAAGTCATGACGTGGCAGCCTCCGCTAGAGCCAGCACTTCAGGTAGCATTATTGCATCTACTTCTTGTCGTGGCCTTGATATTACAGAGTAGATTATGGATTTCAGGGCAACACATCACTTGTATGGTAATAGAGATATGCTTACTGCATATAGGCGGATTCCTCCTAAACAAACTATTATCACAACTAATGGAACTCTTCTCCAATCACAGGATATGGGGAGAGTACTTTGACACCATCCATGTGTCTGCAGAATGTGTTACATGCCCCAGATTTCTCTATGAACTTGTTGTCTATCAGTCAAATTACTATAAATTTGAACTGTGGTGCTCTTATTTGACCAATCGCCTCTTATTTTTCAGGACATTTTAATTGGCAGGGTGATTGGCTGTGGCAGTGAGCAGGGAGGCCTCTATAGATTGGTTCAAACTTCTTACGTTGGATTATCAACTCAATCTACTACCCATGCATCTCCATTTACATGGCATATGCATTTTGGGCATCTTCCCCTTCAGAAGTTACATCGCATCCTTTCTCAGGTTTCGCCTCGAGCATTTTTTAGTGTGAGGCATGTTAGTTGGGAAAGCATCATCAGTCTGTCTTTCCTAATCGTCGAAGTTGGAGCAGTCGTCCTCTGTTTGAGTTGTTCCATGTTGAAATTTGAGGTCCAAGTCGGGTTCCTGATCATCAGGAATGCCATTTTTATTTAGTTGTCGTGGATGATTTTTCTCGTTTGCAGTGAGTGTTTCTGATGAAAAATAAATCTAAGGCTGGGTACTTGATTAAAACCTTTCTTAATGAAGTCCGTAATGTTTTTTCTTTCAATGTCGAGATTGTGAGGACTGGCAATGCTTTAGAATTTTGTAATCGTAATCTTACTCAGTAACTTCTCTTCTCATGGTATAATTCACCAAAGAACTTGTGCTTACACGTCTCAACAAAATGGGGTTGTTGAAAGAAAATATCGCCATATCGTTGATGTTGCTCGTACTCTTCTTATACATAGTCATACTCCTCACTCATTCTGGGAGGATGTCGTTCTTATAGCATGTTACCTTATTAATTGAATGTTGTCTTCAGTCTTGGGAGAAAAAGTCCCCTTCTCAATTGTACTCCTAGAGGAGTTATTTACTATTAGTCCTTGTGTGTTTGGATGTGTTGCCATTATCCACAACTTTTCTCCTAGAGTTGCAAGCTCTCTCCTAGAGTTGTCAAATGTGTGTTTTGGGATATTCTAGGATTCAAAAGGGATATAGATGTTATGATCTTGTGCACAGGAAATACTACCAGTGTAGATGTCACATTTTTTGAGTCCATAATGTATTTCTCTCCAATAGGTGATCTCTTAACTCCTTCAGACTCTGATACTGAAATTTACATCCCACCTCCACCTCCATCTTCACCACCACCTCCTCCACCACACTGACCAACGTCATCTCCAGTTCCTCAATCTATTATCCTAATTCCATTGTTACCACTTCACTGCAGTCGATGACCTCCTCCTGCTCATGTTCATAGCATGTCATGTAACATGCCTGAGGTATGTCCTGAATTTAATTTTTCTTATGATGAGTCTGGAGAAGTGTCTCAACAAGATGCAGTACATAAGACTATTGGGGATACAACTAGTGATCTTGATGTGCTCATTGCTCTTCGCAAGCAAAAGCATTCTTGTGCATCATATCCTATTGCTTCTCAGGTATCGTTCGATCAACTTACAGGCAAATTAAGGCAAATTATTGTTGCTCTGTCTATTATGTATATCCCACGGAATTATCAAGAGGCATTAGAAGATTGTCAATGGCGCAAAGTCCTGGAGGAGGAGATGGTTGTTTTACAGTCCTGAGGTACTTGGACCTTGGTACTTGTCCCTAGCAGGTCATCTGTTGTGAACTGCAAGAGGGTATTTATGGTGAAGTATCATGCAAATGGGAGCCTTGATAGGTACAAGGATAGACTTGTTGCATGTGATTTTACTCAGACGTATGGGGTGGATTACCTGGACACATTCTCTCATGTTGCTCGATATTCTACCCTACGAATTCTTCTCATCGTTGCAGTGGTATGTGATTGATCTTTATTTCAGCTTGATGTTAAAAATGCTTTCTTATATGGTGATCTTCAGGAAGAGGTCTATATGTAGCAGCCTCTAGGGTTTTCTGCTGAGGGGGAGTGTCGGCAGGTATGTAGACTCCACAAGGCAATATATAGCCTTAAGCAGAGCCCAAGAGCTTGATTTCAGAATCTCTCAAACTTGTTTGAGAAGTAGGAGTTCAGAAGGTCGAATGTTGATCATTCTCTTTTGTACAGAAAACCTCCATATTTTCAGTGGCAATTATGATATATATTGATGATATACTGGTTACAGGAGATGATATTCAAGGAATAAAAAGGGCAAAAGAATTTTTAGGCAAACAATCTGTCACCAAAAATCTTGGCACCCTAAGATACTTTCTGGGGTTAGAGTTCCAGGAATCAGCAGGGTCTTGTGATGGCCCAAAGAAAGTATGTCACGGATATGCTAAGCGAGACATGCATGCTTGGATGTCGACCTGCTACTACACCTATGGATCCAAGCATGAGATTGTAAGATGATGATACATGTGAGGTAGACGAGGAGATATAAAGAGCTGGTGGAAAGCTTCTCTATGTGACCATTACTAGACCCGACATCTCCTTTGCAGTCAGTCGGATTAGTTGGTTCATGGAGCAATCGCGTCAGGTACATATAGATGCTATACATATGATATTAAGGTATCTAAAATCATCTTCAGGCGCAGGGTTGCTATTCAGAAAAGGTGGAGATATTACTATTTCAGCTTGTGCAGAATTAGACTGTGCAGGATGCCCTAAGGACAGAAAGTCTACATCAGCTTTTACTATATTTGGTAGAGATTCAATTGTTTCTTGGAGAAGTAAGAAACATACTGTGGTGGCCAAATCTAGTGTTGAATCCGAGTATAGAGCTATGACACAAGCAAATAAAGAAATGATGTGGGTTCGAGCAGTACTTGCAGATCTACACATAGAGGTGCCTCTTCCAATATCATTGAAACGTGACAATCAAATTGCTCTATTTATAGCAAATAATCATGCATTCCATGAAAGAATGAAACATATTGAAGTTAATTGCCACTATATACGAGATATGGTTCAGAAAGGTTTCATCTCTACTTCTCATGTCAACTCTGCGATATAACGGCAGATATTTTCACCAAGGCATTGCCTAGAGGACCAATCCAGAAGTGTTCATCCAAGCTGAGCATGATTGATATCTATGCTCATCTTGAGGGCGAGTGTAGAGATATGTTTATGTTTTATGTTTGTTTTTCTTATTCTTCTTTTCTTTCGCCAGTCTTATGTAATTTACCCATGTCTCTCCTCTATATAAGAGAAGGTAGGGTTCCTTGGAATAATAACCCTCTCATTTTCCCAACATGTATCAATTAGCAATGCCTACATATTGCTGATGATTCGAAGCCTGTTGGTATTGGTGATGGCAAGTCATTCTGGGAGGAGTTTTGTCCCAAAACCATAACTAGTTAGATTTCGGACATCTTATTGTTGGCCCGCATGATTTCCCTTCGGAAAGATTTCACAGATAAAGTAAAACTCTGAATGCTGGGCACGGTTCAAAACAGCATAAGCATGTCCAGATTGCATACATTATGTTGCTATCACTCCTAGTTCCTCGTAACGTTTTTGTGGATTGCCAATAAAACTTCCATGACAAGTCCCAACATGATGCTCATAGTTATAAAAAGTATCGAAGCATCACATTAAGGTCAATTTGAGAAATAAGTTATTTTGTTCATAAGTGTCAACGACCTTCAGAGTTGCCGCCATGGCCTTGACCTCATCACGCCCCCACCAATGAAAACGAGATGTCGAGCATGTTCATTAATACCAACAAATCTAAAGTGGTTCCTTTTGGTTTGGATGTGGAGGAGGCGGCGGACTGTGGCTTGGTCTTGGGCTCGATGTCTGGCCATCTTCCTATTGACTATCTGGGCATGCCTTTGGGCGCGGGTAGGACCCGGCTGCGTGATTGGTCCAAAGTGGTGGAGAAGGTGGAGATGCGGCTGTCCGGTTGGAGCTCGGCCTTGCTTTCGAGGGGTGGTCGCCTCGTTCTCATTAAATTGGTCTTATCTTCTATCCCCGTGTATTTTCTCTCCAATTGGCAGCTGCCTGCGGGGATTCGCAGGCGTATTGAGATGTTGATGCGGAGGTTTCTGTGGGGGAGGAATGGGTCGTCTGCGACCGAGCCGCATCTGGTGGGTTGGGAGGAAGTGACGAAGCGTAAATGCGATGGAGGTCTTGGCATTCGTTGGTTGGACCGTGTCAATGAAACCCTTCTCCTGAAGTGGGTGAACAGATTATGGGGTGATAATGAGGATTTATGCTCTATCATCTTGCGTAAGATTCATGACTTGCGCGGGACTATGCCTGGGAAGGGGGATGGTCTCCGATCGCGGACGCCTTTCTGGCGCGGGGTGATGGCGGTGGGCCAGAAGTACTCTAATCTTTTTGCTCCCAGGCTTGGTGACGGGATGACCTTCAGCTTCTGGATGGACAGTTGGGTTGGTGGGGCTCCTCTGGGGGACATGTTTCCGAGGCTATTTGCTTTGGCGGCTGATGTGAATGCTTCCGTCACCTCTTGCTGGTCCAGGGTTGATTGGTTTCCTATCCTTCACAATAACCTTTTGGACCAAAGGTTCGAGGAGTTACTCTGTCTTCTCGACTTTATTGGTGGTGCGTCTAGGCCCACGAGGGGGAGGGATCAGTGGGCCTGGAGGGAGGGCCCTTTCACGACGAGGAAGGCTTACCTGCAGATTTCTCCCCCCTCTCATCCGCGGGCGGATTCTTTACTTCGTGACTGCAGCTTTGTGTGGGCCTTGAAGCTTCCAGAGAGGGTTGGCATCTTCTTATGGCTCTTCAGTAGGAAGAGGCTTTTAACGAGGGATCGTTGTGCTAGGTTGATCGCCTCGGTCTCGGAGGACTGTGCTCTTTGTGGCAGCGACGTCGAATCCTTGGAGCATCTCTTTTTTACCTGCCCTGTGATTTTGGGCGTTTAGGAGGCGACGATGGTGGGATGGATTACTACTGCTGACTCGGCTTCTTTCTGGGAATCTTTGATGTCTAACAAGGATAGGGATCGTAGTGATCTCTTGCGTCCCTTGGCTTGCATCTGGGCAATCTGGCTGGGGTGGAACGAGGTTATTTTTAGTGGTCAGCGCTTTTACAAAGAAAATGTTTTATCTCTTTCCGCCCGTCTTGTAGGCGACTGGTTGTTGGTGTAGCCCGTTGGTTGTTGTGGTTCCCGCTCGGCTGTCGAACTGGGTTCTGTGTGGGCCTCTCTCTTTCTTGTGTTGTTTCCCTGTGTTTGTTTTTAGTTTCTTATACCTAATAAAGAAGGGGTGAACACCTCAGCATGTATCCCCCGAAATTTTAGACTTCAAAAAAAAAGTGTCAACAACCTGGTAGCTTATTTACCATATCCTTAAAAACATATACAAATCATATAAGAATAATTACACAAATACTTCGTAGACTAACTTAAATATACGCATATAAGATGTTTTACACATAAAATAAATGTACTAAATGCACTTTTTTCATAACTATATAGATAAATATTAAAACATAAATTTCCTCCTTAAACATAAATGTACTTCCATGATTTAAACTCGATCTCAACCAAGGTGCCCAAAGATAACAAGGCCCTCAACTTCCCCTTTGCTTACTTGTGTCGGTACTACGCATGTAGCCAGGGCCCACCACCACCATCCTTGTCAAACTTAATCCTGACTTCGTAGTTCCCGGTTCTATCCATTTGCACAAGTCCTTTCCATCTAATGCTACTTCTAATATGCCATAGACTTTGGCGAAAAAATGCTTGATACCATAGCTAAGATGCCTCTTGATGAGGCAGATTTGTGTTTACACCAAAGCCGCTCCTTTAAGTGGCCTTTTGCCTCTTGGAGGCTCTCTAAGGACATCCAGCAAAAGACAGTATCTCTCGATAATGCTGCCAATGTTGTTATTGATGAAACTAATGTACCAACATCCATCTGATGCTCGTGATAATGCCACAAAACATTCACATAATAAAATATTCAACCCTCACCTTCACTATCAAGAATATTATTAAAAAATACCCACCTTCACCGATGTTAATAGGAACCAAGAATTGATTTCGAATGTGCCTACATTCTAACACTTTTATTTCCTGCATTGATGGCTTTTGGGAGAAGGAGAAATTTTATACACAGTCTTGAAGTGGGGGGAAAGGGTGGAGGGGGGAGTTTCTGCTTGGGCGAGCTTTCAGGGAGCATTTTGTGGACATGTCAAGAAGAAGGGGGTAAAGGATGGGGGTGGCGTGGAACAAAGGTGGATTCCTTATCGGAGGCGCATGCACTTGGGCTTGAGGCATCTTTTGATGAGGAGGATGTCAAAAGTGCGGTGTGGGGTTTGAATGCCGATGGGACACCAGGACCACGCAACTTTCCAGTATTGCTCTATAGGGAGTTTTGGGACCTGTTGAAGGAAGATGTACTTGTTGTTATCAATGAATTCAGAAATGGCTACAGGGCTTCGAGAAGGTTAATTGGGCGTTGCCTTTTCTCCTTCCAAAAAAATTTATCAAATGCAATATATTTGATAGTGGCCAAAGTGCTAGCAAATAGGTTGAGGCAGGTGCTTGATGATGTAACTCTATAGAATCAGACCGCGTTTCTTCCTGGGCAACATATGTCAGATAGGCTTGTTATGACATCTGAGATTTGCCTCCAATGATGACGAGAAAATAAGAAGGAAATGTTTTGGAAGATTGACTTTAAAAAAGCTTATGAGTGTGTAGATTGGAGATTCTTGTGGGCATCTCTTTGGAGGTGCAGCTTCACGAACCTCTAGATAGCTTGGATGAAGAGGTGCGTCACGACCTCGTCCTGTGCAGTTCCACTGAATGGAAGGGCGGAAGGGTTTTTTTCCAATCACAGAGGGGGTGAGACATGGTTTCCTGCTAGCGTCGATGCTTTTTATTTTAGTGGCGGATGCATTAGCAGTGATGTTCAGGAGAGCAGTCGACGAAGGATGGTGTGGGGGGTTCTGAATAGGTTCCATCTCAATTTCATTTTTGCAATATGCAGACGACATAGTGATTTTTCTAGGGGGCATGGAAGAGATGCACAAAAGTCAAGGCAGCTGGTGGATATTTTCAGCAGTATTTCTGGTCTCAAACTCAATATAACTAAGTCAGTGGTGGTTTAGTTTGGGATGGGTAGTGAAATTTTTACACAATGGCAGGAGCCACGTGGCCAAATTTCACTAGATTTGGGTTTAATTTGATATTTTATTCAACCAAAACAAGAGCTACAGCACACAGAGACCTAAGTGTAAGAAAACATTAGTTCCAGGGGCAATTGATAACACACGTTAAAAGTCCAAGGCTAAAGTTGCAAAAAGCCCAGGTGGGCATGAGGCACGCACGTGATTCACAAAAACAAGGGCATTTATGTAATTCCTATTTATAAAAATACAAATTGCAACATCCAAAAATCATAGGATCAATACTGCAAAATGTCCATACAGTCACGTGTCGAAGCACGTGTCTCACACAAGTAGGGACTTAATAGCAAATATACAAAACTAGAGGTCCAAATATGCAAAATAACCGTGCAAGTTTATTCTATAGACTAAATAAAAACTAAATAAAACTACAGGAGGTGCGAGCGCAAATTATCCAGCCGAGGCGCGTGAGGGGAGCGTGCATGCCAGGTGTCGAGCTGTGGATGGCTGCAAATGCACGGTCCTGATGCAGCCCTCTGGGTGATCCAACGGTGATGGCACGAGGGCGAACGTGGGAGGAACGTGGTCATCAGATCATAGATCCAACGGCCTGACAGAAGCAGGCTACGTGCGGCTGAGATACGAACTGGTGCAGAGGGGCGATGCGACGGCTGAAAGAGGATGAGGAAGAACACCTCCTGGGCGAGTTTCCCCGATGATCCGGAGACGATCCAGAGGGTCGATGGAAGATCCGAGAGTGGTGTCCTTCTCGTGATGGCGTGCTGCGTCGGGTGTTGGCCTCCAATGAAGTCCCCAACGGTCGGATCCTCCGGCGAGGGGGAAGCGACTTGGAGCAGCTCCGGCGAAGGGTGGAAGCGCGACCAAGGGGGGTCTCCTGCGCTTATTGACCTGATGATCGAAGTCGACCGGGGAGGAGATGCTAGTTCTCCGACGATCTTCGCCTCGATGGAGCGTTGCCTCCAGAGGCTCGAGTTTCGTCGGCGGCGGAGCACGACGACGAGGGTCGTCGGACATGGGCTACACACCTCCAAACGCTCTCTCAAACACTCTCCTCACTCGCTGTCACTCAAGGAAGATGATGGAGGTCACAGGGATCGAAGATGGTGGCCGAAGGTGTGGCTAATGGAGAAAGAAGATGACACTATATATTGATGGGGATCCGACAAAGATGGAGTCGGGCAGGGGAGTTTTAGTGCACGGATCCCTAGGAGAATCCCCGGGCGTGAATCTCGGATGTAAGATCTGCAAATGGAGCCCGGGGTTTAGGTGAAAGATGGTCGGATCAGGTCAGGATAATTGGGCAAAGTCGGGTCGGGACGCAGATCCGCCTACCTGGTGGTCCTGGGGGGAGAGTTGACCGGGGGTCAACAATCCCCCATGGACAAATCAGGTAATTCCTTTTATTAATTATTTGTAAAATCATTTTAAAATAGAAAATGATTTTATTTGAAAATATTTTCAACATGAAAAATGTTTATTTATTTTCAAAGTATTTAATAATTTTTATTTATTTTTTTTGAAAAATAAATTAGGTATTTACATTATATTATTATTATATATAGGTATAAATACATATGTATTTTTTATTTTTATTTTTATTTATTTATTTTTATACAATTATCCCTATTTTATATTTTATTTTCTTTTAACATAAAATATGGGATTCAAAATAAATTTTATTTGATTTTTATTCATTATTTACAAAGATAAAATAAATACGTCTTTTATTTATATATACATGGTATATGTACTGAGTAGAGATAAATTATTTGTTTTTATTTTTCTTTTATTTTCCCCATTTTTATTTTATTTTTGGAAATATATACAAAATAAAGGGAACACATAAATATTTTTGTTTTTAGAAAATAATTTATTTACATATAGAGGGATATTTACACCATGTTGAGTCACCCTATCTCTCTCTACTTATTTTATTTTGTGGTCAGCCCCATGCTGAACCCTCCCTTGGGTTTAGATCACTCAATATTTATTCTAAATATCTCCTCTTTTTCTTTATTTCTTTATTCTTTTATTTTTGTGCAAAAACATGCTAATTATGATTTAATTACATGATGCATGCATTTTGACAAATTATTGTATCTACAACTAAATACATGGCCTTTTGCCAAGTTTTCTTGCTAAAATAAAGGAATAAAGAGTGATGAATGGGGATTCATCAATGTGCGAGGAGGAGAAAAGTTCTATTGCTGCAATTTTAGGATGTCCATTGGACGACCTGCTAATTTCTCACTTAGGGCTACCTTTAGTAATGGGAAGGCTGAGAAAGGCGGCTTAGGACAAGGTCCTCAGAAGATTTGAGAAGAGACTAGCGGGCTGGAAGGCATTTACCCTATCTAAGGGTGGGAAATTGATTCTACTAACGCATGTGTTATCGACGATTCCAATCTTCTTCTTCTCAATAAGATTGATGCTAGCAGGGGTCAGGAAGAAGATAGAGATAATGATGAGGTGATTTTTCCGGTCAGATGGGAAATAACAGAGATCAGGAATACATCTTGTAGGTTGGTAGGAGCTCACAAGGTAGAGAAACGAAGGAGGCTTGGGAATTCAGGATGTAAGCTGTATGAATAAAGCGTTGTTAGCTAAGTGGGTCATACAGATTTGGGGGAACACAAATAGATTGGCGATCAACCTCTTACGCACTGTATATGGTGTCAAGCGATCCCTAGAGACAGGAAGAACGCGTTTCGAATCTACTCTGTGGAATGGTGTTTGTGATATTTTACCGCGACTAAGGTTGAGAATGACGACGAAGGTGGGTGCAGGGGTTGACTTCAGGTTTTAGCAGGACAAGTAGATGGCAGAGGGGGCACTCTGCAATAGGAACGCAACATTATTTGCTCTGGTAGCAAACACGGAATGTTCAGTGGTTGTTATTGGTGGATCTGGCTCATGGATCCCACCGTTTTTTTCAGAGCTTTCGGATTGAAGGTTGGAGGACTTGGGTAGATTACAGTCTGAGCTGCCCTCTCCAGAGTGTATTTCTCAGGACATGGACCATTTTGTTTGGGAGGGGGGGAAGATTCTCGGTAAAGAAGGCATATAAAATATTCAGAGGGAGCACCGAGGATATAGATCTAGACCTGCAACAAGATATGAAGATAATTTGTGCAAGCAAGATCCTAGGTAGAGAGAGTTTTTCTGTGGTGCCTCAGAAGGGGTAGACTATGTGACAAAACAAGAAGGGGCGGGCTATCTAGGGTTACGGATACCCAGTGTGATAGATGTGGCGCACAAACGGAGTATGCCGAATATTTGTTCTTTGCCTGTGTGTTTTCCTATCAAATTTGGAAGGAGTTGGGGTGGCGTGGGTTCTGCACGAAGACTTAAACGATTTCTGAAGATCGATAAGGTTGGTAGGGAGAAACTCGACAGATGACTCTGCTTTGCTGCTCTTTGGTCCATCTGGGGAGGAAGAAATGATATATTTTTTTAAAATCAAAGGTTCTATTCAGAAAATATATTAACTTACGATCTTTCCCTTTATCGTTTCTGTTCTATAAGATAATGTATCTCTCTATTAACTTTTAATATAAGTACTTTTTGCGATGAGTCCCAACTCAAGATTTCACCCTCTTTTTCCATTAAAAAATCTCCTGCATTGAGATCCGATTATACTCAACGCATCTTTAAAATTTTACACTATCATAAATCTTAAAAATACTCCGTAGTTGAGTTGGGTTCATCTACAAGAAGCCAATTTCAAGAGCTATTGTACAATTATAAATATCTTCTATATTCTATGCATATCACTTGTAAGCTCCTTTTTTAACTTAGTTTTACTTTTTATATTCATTTTTATAACTTAATTCTACATAAAAATACGAAACAAATGAATAAGTGCAAAATGAAAAAGATATGAAAGTATATTCCTTGTTCATAGGTATATTTGGCCAATATTATGATTTCCTTATTTTTTATGTATTGTATACACACCAAAAAGTCAACAAAATAGTATATGTGTCTAATACAGTTTACAGCCATAATAAAATATAATGGATGCATATTATTTACAAGAAATACAAAATTAAAGGAAAAACCCTAAACCAGGTACTTCATGCTAAGCAAAAATAAAATTGATTTTGTATCTCTCAATCTCGACCAAATTTGTAAAAAAACTACTTCATGCACGATTGCTGATCTTGAAATTAGGAAAACTTTCATATTTTGAACATTTTCATTTGAGGTGAATTGCTATGCAACACTAGCAGGATTCTTTAACCTCGGCTTGGTAGCAGGCACTTCTGCGCTAGGCGTGAGGCTATCTTTGTTTAAGCCCTCCTTGTCGATAGGGGTGTAAACAGACTGAATCTGAATGAACAAATATTTTTAGGTTCGATTCATTTATTTAATTGAGCTTAAACTTGTATTTATGTTCGGTTAGTTTATTTTCGAACTGAATTTGAATCGAACCTCTTTTTAATAGAATTGAACCTAAGAGAATATCGAACTTGAGAATTCTCTAATAAGAGGAAGTGAAAAGAAAGGAAATGGATGCGTGTGTGTCTATAATTAGAATAAACATTCATTCAGTTTTTTCTTTATCGGACAATTCTTCATCTTTTGAATAAAATTGGATTAATAAGGATTCGTCTCTTTGAAAAAAAGTATAATTATAATATATTTTTATATCCATTTAGATGAGATAAGGAATAATGTGGGGATATGCGATAAGTAAGGTTTATACTTGTTCTTTAGATTTGGGGATAAAGATGAGAACTAGGCACATATATGATGGATGTTATAACCACGTTGTGATTATTTATTTTATGATAGTTTATACTGAGATAAAATCTGATTATCTCATAAATATTCATCTATCTCCAGACAAAGTTCACTTATCATGGGCAAAATCCACTTATCTCAAAATAAGGTCCACTTATGCGGATAAGGATTTGTAAATATGTATGTGAGTCTTTTTATCGAGCTTTTAACGAATCGAACCTGAGCAAAGCTGTGATTTTTTTGGTTCGGTTCGTTTATTTAATCGAGCCTAAAATTGTGTTCACGTTCGGTTCGTTTATGTTCGAACTGAATCCGAATCGAACTTTTAACAAATCAAACTTAAGCGAATATCGAACTTGAGAATTTTCTGACACGTACACGAAGATTACTAATTGTGGGTTGGGAATCATTGTGGAGTGCAGGGAACTTCCACCTTTATTTAAACCCTCCTTGATAGTGTTGCAAGGAAAGATGAAAAGCACACCCCCCCCCCACCTCAGCATCATTCCACGGGTTAGGCCCCAAGATTAAGAGATGGACGATGAAGTCAATAATATAGATTCGCTTTACAATTTCACAGTATGTGTTGCGTGAGGAGGCGGGATGATGGTAATATGATCACGATAGGCTGCTAACCACGCCAACTTAAGGCCTAAGAAAGGCTACAGCACATTGCTGTTTATCCACATTTCTCCAACTCCAAACAGTATCGTATCTGTTCCTTCCTCAGTGACAAGGATGGGTTGTTTTGACAGATACAAAGACCATAGACATGAACAGTGATTATTCAGGTTTCTTTTTTGCTTAATTGGTAATCGCGTTTAGCGACAAGGAATATGTGGTGTGGGATGAGAAAACAACAAGGAAAGAGAGAAATTACTATGATCAACAAATTAAGTTTTTGCCGACACTCCACCGTCTCCAACGTCGTGCTTGATCAAACTTTAGTCGGCGAATGCATAAATGTCGAAAACATATTTTATTCATCGACGTTTGTTTCAAACGTCGACCTCAGCATACAGAGACTGGCATTTATTCTATAATGTGTCTACGTGTCGTGGATGCCGGCTTCAGTCCAGGGCCGGCCCTTGGGCATAGTTTTGAAGTGCAAATGCCCAGGGCCCATTAGCTTTAGGGGCCCAAAATATATGTGATATGGTTTTTTTCTTATAAATAAAATAACATCTTTCTTAGTGGGTCCTTATAAAATTGAGTTTTCAGTGAAACAACTCACTAAAAAATGGGTCCTTACATATTTAAATTTTCGTTGAACAATTCAATGTTAAAACTAAAAATTTAATGAGATTACATAAGGGTCGATTGTTCTCCAAAAATATAATCTTTCATTTTATACTTGATGGTACACACAATAGGGACAATTTGCTCTTAGTAAAAAAAAATTTTAGGGCCCTTTTTTTTCTTTTGCCTAGGGCCCATGAAAAGTCAGGGACGGTACTGCTTCAATCCATGATCAAGCAACACAGTCCTGCACCAATCTCGCTGCTCAAACCCAACTCGCATTCAACACCTGATCACGGTATTAGAAATCCCAGCTTCTGTTGGATTTATATATAAGCATAATCTAATAATTACGTCGATAGAACCTGCAATAGGTTTTGTTGATATATTTGTTGGAAACCTACTACTGATCTTGCAAATTCCTTTGGATTTCAACATATGCCCAATACTTTGATGCTAATTAATGGATTTTAAAATCACACTTGTTAACATGGGCACTGACTTTGATTGTGCTCTTCAAGGACTTTGTGGCATGATTCCCTCTTTCGACCTCAGTTGTTTCTCTAGAAAGGACACCGTCCTCCGGAAGATCTAAAATGTTTTGGTGAGTATTCTTTTAAACAAGATAATTGAGGATATGGAGGTCGTTTTTAATATGTCCATTAGACAAAATGCTATTTTTCGGTGTCTTTAAGCTGATCATGCTCAAGATTTTCTCCTTACTTTGCATATTTAAGGAATTGGACTACACATGTCACCAGTGGAGTATCGCGGTATTCTCAGGTATCGTCTCATGGTTCGCTTATTTCCAGCGGATGAGGTGTGTCCAATCTGTCGTAAGACATGCTTGGACAGTTTTGGCGATCATGCAATTCATTGCATGGAGCTTTCGGATTTTAAGTACATAAATGGTTTTGTTAGGGATGTTTTATTTGATGTACTCAGACATGCAGATGTTGCTGCTAAGAAAGTGGCACATGTGAACTTTTTAACTGATCCGCAGGAGGGAAGATCTACGCTTAGACCCGCTGATATTTTGATTTTTGGATGGGTCAGAGGGAAACGTGCTTGTGTAGACTTGACAGGACTTTCTCCACTGGTAGAGTGAAAGAGTGGGACCTTCACAGCAGTGCAAGCTGCCTTTAAAGCTGCTTCAGAAAAAGTGATGAAGCATGAGAAAGCATGCACTGAAAATCATCATGCCTTCATCCTTTTGCTTTTGATATTTTTGGTCTCTTAGCACCAGAAGCTGATGAACTTTTGAAGAGGATCGAAAAAGTCATGAGTGGTAATATGATGGTTCCTAGATTTATAGATTTAATGTTCAGAAGGATTGATTTTACAATTCAAAAAATACTAACAGCACAGTTTGTTGTCTGATCGTTTCCTATTTCGATGTAACCCCTCTATTTATATGAAACTTCTTAGATATATACCTGCTACTGTAAGGTTATACTTGTTCAATTTTCACTGAAATGTTAGCGGATTTGACAGGACACTTTAATACCTAAAAGTAATCCTCAGAAGCAATACAAAAACTCGTGATAATTTTATTGTATTCCTATTTCTTGTTTCTTTTGTTGATACTTGATAGCGTCCTAAGTTCTGAATATATGCATTCAACAGTATCCCGAGTTAATAAAGTTCCATTTTTATGTTAAAATATTACATAAATGATACTTCAAATTTAATGGACAGATATATTAGGGGTTGGGATTTTGTTATTGTGAAATCGTCGTTGTGCACTTTTTTACATGGAATGATATATCAGGGGGTGGACAACTTTGTGCCTTCCTAAGCAAGAGGGGGTATTGGCATCACATCTTTGGCTACATTGCGTGAAGCTATGATTGTTTCGTGGTCCGTGGATGCTTCTCACCTCGGATTCCTCCATTTGGGCTGATTACCTTCGTCACAAGTATTTTCTCGACCGTTCTTTTTGGGAGATCAATCCTTCCTCTTCTCACTGCTGGACATGGCGGGACATCCTTAACGGTAGGGAGATTATCCGACCGGCGATCTCAAATGGGACCCCCCATTACAGATGGATTCACTCTCCGAATGGATACTCTTTTGCAAGTGCCATTGATCTTATTCGGCCTAGAGCTGCAACTCAGGCTTGGGCCCCATTTGTCTGGGCGAAAGGCATCCCGCCGAAATACTCATTTACCATTTACAGAGCTGCCATGGAAAGACTTCCAACCACTGATAAGCTCTCCAGATTCGGGATATGTGCCCCAGCTGTTTGCTTTCTTTGCCACCAAAATTGGGATTCCCACGGGCACCTGTTCTTTACAGGAGTAGCTGCTCTATCGACCTCGATTTGCCGTGCCCTCCGCCATTGCTGCTACCTGCGATTTTTGACTGGATTGGTTCCCTCTCGGACCTGCAGCTGCGTACTAGAATCTGCACCCATCTCGCAATTACGATTTGGAGCATTTGGGATGAAAGGAATCGCCGTTGGACCTCCGGTACTCAAGCCACAATATCAAAGTTAACGGAATTCCTGATCCGAACCTCACTATTATTGTCTTGATGTAATTGCTTGCGAGATTTTGTTCTCCCCGCACAATTCTGTTTTAGACCAATCAAACCCAGTTTTCGAATTCTTACTGTAATCTGGAGGCCATCACGGCCATGTATACGTTCTTTTCCATTTTGGAATATAGTGATTACCTACAAATAAAAAAATATATCAGGGGGTTATTTCTATATTAGAAAGAAGTGGACATGACTTATTCTGGGATTAAGATGGCCAATTGCTCATTGGTTGGTTCGAATATCCGGATTGCTTAATAACACGGTTTCAGCTATAGGGAGTATCTTGATTACATCTCCTGCATGCAGTGCCGTCAATATTAATTGAAGTGCTGGTTTTACCAATCAAACATACAAAAATAATTGCAATTCATCAGAGTTTTTCAATTCTTATGATCACTATATGAAAATGTTCATTTCTTGATTCCATTTATGAATTTCATATTGGAATTAACCTCGATTAACTTTTTGAATAAATTATGTAATTTGTGCATTTGTTTCGTATCTATGGCTACACCATTTTGGAAAGAAGAAGAGGCATCTCGAGGGTCAAAGCAATCAGCCGATTATAGATATTAGATGATTGGATGCAAGTGATGGATGGATTAGATAATTTAGATTGATATATGTCTATGTGTGTATATGTATGTGTATATATATACACATACACATACAAACATACATACATACATATATATATATATATATATATATATATATATGGGTTAAATGGGACTGCTTCTGGGGGAGCTAACTTAGTTCCCCCGCCTCATTTCGCTCGATTTTTTATTTTTTTTAAATTTATTCCGTGGAATTTCATCACTATATCCCTATATCATGTCATTCAAATTTCGTACGAAACAAACTCCTATGACCTCCATCCAGACAATAATTTTTTAACGGTAACAGAATTACTAAAAACGACCCCAACTGGATGGAGGCCGTAGAAATCTTTGTTTCACGTGAAATTTGAATGACATAATATAGGGATATATTGATGAAAATCCAAGGAAACAATTTTCCAAAAAAATTTAAAAAATCGGATGAAATTGGATGGGAAAGCCAAGTTAGCTCCCTCCTACGAAAATGAATATTAGATTGTTCATTACCACAAATCAATTTGTTGTAGTAGACCAAATGCAAAACTTAATAAAAAAACATACGAGCATTACCAACAGAGTATTAGTCAAGAACCAACAATAATAAACGAGGGTCAAAATAGATGCATATAATCTGAAACGTGCATTGCTGCAGAAGATCAAGGTCATCATTTCTTCATCGAAACTTTTTTTTACTAGTAGGAGTAGAGGTTGGGGGATTCGGACCTGAACATTTTAAAGTGAGAGCATATTTTTTTTAGATTCAAGGTCATACCTTAACCCCCATCCTTCAGTACTTTTTTTTTTGGTAGAAAGTGGGGGCAGTGATTTCGAACCTTGGTTTTTTCATTGTGGGAGCCACTGCTCTACCACTAGACCAAATATTTGGTTCAAGAAATCTTTCGAACCTTGGTCTTTCCTTGGTCTTTAAAGTGGGAGCATATGCTTCTATCACCGAACCATTAGGAGGGTTCTTCTCAGTAGAAACTCGATGAGTCCTTCATACATATAACAAATGGGAGAAAATTACAATTGAAATCAAGTAATTGCGCATTGAGTGTTTCTCTCATCATCCATCCATTTAATATATAAATACACACACATTCACAGACAAATGATTTTGGAGCTCTCCACAGGTATTCTCTAGTAGTTCCATTATATGCGTACATGTTCTTCGAGACATAAGATTCAACTCAACGGAATCCTGCAGTAATCAAAATAATCAGGTGAATCGGTTGCATCAAATAATCATACTTGTTGATATTACAAAATTTGACTATTTTACTAGGTCCTTTATTTTTGAAGCATAGAACTTAGAATAGATACTTACATTCCAAACAAGTAAACCTTGCAACGCGGTTGGGATCCTCCGGCGACCTTCCCTTGGTCGAGGTTATAACAAGTCACGGTGAACGGCAACGTCACATATCGTCGTTCATCTATGAAGGGCGTGACCTCTCCGCTGGCATCGACGTCGAGGACAAGGGTCTTGTCCTCGAATTTCTTGCTGAGCTTCTCGCCAGTGGAGCCACCGACTGTCGAGCCGGAGACCTTGGTGTGCACGGCCACCACCGTCGAGTTCTTGGTACCCTGGGAGAAGGCCGGAGCGGTGGCGCGGCCGAGGCTGGTGTACTCCGTGGCTACTTGCACTGTAAGTGCACCATACGAGAGCTGGATCTTCTCATTCCTGTTACATCCTCGTGAAATGTTTTTTAATCCATTAGAAATGGTTTTATAAGAAAAAAAAATTGCACAGTCGTTATATATCGTCATAAACTTCTATTAATTAATTAATGATACTAAGATAAAAAGGTTTACATCGTCATATATTAATTAATTAATATATGACAGCAAATGAAGAGTTGTTTGTTGTAAGATTGTTTTTCGTGTAAATTACAGCTTCGGCAAGCTATAGAATTCGGATTATTTTGCCGTTCTTTAACGAACAACATGGATTATTTGGAGCGGTGTGTTGTAGTCCATCCACCGCAGAAAAAACAAGTTGTTGCTACAGAACTATGATAACGGATATGGGGTTTGTGGTCACAAAATGAGGCTCTAGTCACGACATGTCGTGGTCAATAGCCTTAGTTACAAGTTTCGTCGCGAGAGTTCTCTAGCCGCGAATATGCCGTGACCACTACAAGTGACGACAGAAATTATCGTGGTCTCAACTCTTATATGAAGACTTTGACCACGGATTGTGACTACGAGAAACTAGTAGTCACGGAATTATCGTGGCCACAAGTTTCCATAGCCACGTTCCGTAGACACAACTCATTGTCCTTGTAGTGATCCTATATTTTTTTCAAAATCGATTCTCACAATCCAACTGTATAGATTGATTCTGTAATCAATGTTCTGCATGTTCATCAATTTTCGCTCAAATTGAATGTAATTTGATAAATGTACGATGTTTGTATATGTGCGTGCATGCATGCATGTTCTTTACTTGTTGAGGACGGTAAAGGAGAGGTCGACGTTGGCGTCGAGGGACGACATGATCCCGCTGCCTCCCTTGAGATCAAACTTGGACACGTCCAGCCTCTCGATCATGAACTCGGGGGCCTTTGGCTGGTACCACGCGGCGGCCATGGCCGCGGCAAGCGCCACCAATAAAAGCAGCACCACCACCATGAACGCCGTCCACACGCAGCACACGCAGCACATGCAACAACATGAACGGCCCTTCCTCTTCCTGAAGGACTTCTTGGGCCCCGCAGCCGGGTGGCCGGGGACGCCCACAACGACGTTCCCGGGGTGCTGCGGGTGGCCGTAGGTACGCGGACGCTCATAGCCCGGTGGCTTCGGCAGCGCCAGGCTACGGGCTCCCTTGGCGGCTGGGTCCGCCATTGCAGTGCTCCCCCTTCTTTCCCCTGCGGACCCCCTTGACCGGCGAGGTGTGCTTTGGGGGGACAAGGAGAGGGAGGAAGGGGTTCCTCCTCTCTAACCTTTGTCCTCTTGCCTATTTTTAGGCAAAAGCCAACGGTTGATTAATTAATTAATTAATTAATTACAAGGAAAATGGATAATTGGGAACTAATTAATTGCGAGTCTCTTGAAGGATTATTTTTAATTCAACGCGGGGCCATTTGTTTCCGGGTAATTATGCTTTTTTGACGATATTGTTGAGGCTGTAATGACGTTATTACAGATGTGCCATCAAACAGAAAGCGTTTCACGGCAAGGTATGCTGCTATTAAAGCTTCTTTGGCAAAAGTAATGAAGTACAAGAAAATCTGCACGGAGAATTAAATGTCTTCATCCTCTTTGGTTTTGATACCTTCGGTTTCTTAGCACCGGAAGCTATTGAGCTTTTAAAGCGGATCCAAAAAGTGATGAAGAGTAATGTGATGGATTCTAGGTCTATGGATGTAGTGTTTAGAAGGATTGACTTTTGCAATGCAAAAATGACTAGTGACGCAGTTCGATTGCCTCCTGTTTCGATGTAAACTTTTCGATTGATATGAAACTTAGAAAAAAGAGCTCCCGGGTTAAACAACAAAAATAAATAAAACTGCAACATTTGAAATGGTGAGCTGTAAATAGCGGGACGATAGCCAAATTAACTCAATGGCAAGTTTATGCCCGAACGCACCAAACATGTTTGATTCGTCTCCAAAATTATTTGCTTTCGTGAAACTGGTTTGTTTCGAAAGGCTTTTAGGTATAGGGCATTTTCCAAATCGACCATCGAATCGATCCCGTTAACAATATCACGTGTGCTAAGGATCAGAAAAGATACCGAAGTTATAATCAACTTGAAAAAATATCCGAAATTTATATCTCTTCGATCAATGCCACACCCAAGAAACATGTTTCTAGTAAAAAGACTGGATTCAAAATGTGTTCATAGGTTTCCAAAGCCGCATAAATTAAAGGGATAATTACACCCATAACCCTGAGTAATTCCTCAATCTCAATCATGACCCTGCATAATCGCGAATTACACGGGAAACCCTGAGTAGTGCTTAACTCTTACATGGCATACCCCTGTGTCATGTTCCGTTTGGGATGAGCGTTATATTTGACGGATTCCGTTAAAAAAATATAAAAATATCCCTTATATCCATTCTTATTTACAAACCATGCCATCCTTCTTCCTCCCCCTCACCCGCGGGTTGAGTTTCTCCTCCGCCAACCCGACGACGAGATGACGCTCAGAAGCCACCACGAAGGCGGAGGACGAGATGGAGAGTGGACTCCTTCAGAAGCCACCACGTCCGCCTCCATCCTCTCCTCCATTGACCTCCCCCCTCTACCTCCCAGAAGCTCCTCCACAGGACTCCTTACCACATCTCCTCCGTCGTCTCCCTCCTCCGGTCCTTCGGCGTCTCCGGACCGCACCTCGCCAAGCTCGTCGACAAGCGACCCCGCGTCCTTGCCTGTTGCATACCCCCCTTGGAATCCAAGCTCCAATTCCTCTATTCCTTCGGCTTCACCTACGGTCGCATTGGCAAGCTCCTCTCCTCCGATCCCCGCCTCTTCCGCTACAGCCTCGCCAACCCGATCGCTTCAATTTCCACCGCCTCCGCCCCATCTTCTGCGACGACCTCATTGGCAGCATCTGCCGCGCCCCGCGTCTGCTCATCCTCAACATCGAGGACAATTTCCTGCCCAATATCAAGGCGTTGAAGGCAGTCGGTACGCCGGACTCCGCAATCAAGGATCTCATCCACTTGAAGCCCATGGCGCTTTCTCCCCGGCCCCATGAATTTGAGCGGCTGATGCAACAACTCCAAGAGATGGGTTATGACTTCTCCACAGAAAACGTCGTGGGAACATCTTCAGCAGAACATCTTCAGTGATCTATTTCAAGGGAATGGGACAGTTTTATTTACAGAACATCTTCAGCAGAATAAAACGCGGTCGTCGTACCCTCCGAGCTTTTCCGCCCCATCGCCTCCAAGTGCCCCTGTCACGACCTCGCTTGGGACGTCGGCATTGGCAACGGAGAGTGGTCTTGCCCGTGAGAGTCTTAACGAAGATCTGCATGCCACCTCGGAGGCGGAGGACGAGGTAAAGGGTGGACTCCTTCTGGATGTTGTAATCCGCCAGAGTGCGGCCATCCTCCAACTGCTTCCCGGCGAAGATGAGCCTCTGCTGGTCCGGTGGGATCCCTTGCCGCCATCTGCAACCTCCCCCTGCCGCCCCATCCCCTGTGCGCGGCAGCTCGGTTGACGCGGGGAGGGATGGAGGAGGAAGAAAGGAAGGGAGGAGGAAGAAGGTTTCTATTCGTTTTAAATTTACCACCGTTGGATAGGTTAGGGGTTAGATTAACCCAATAGGTTAGTTTGGTTAAGGAGAAAACTAACGGAGGGTCATTAGTGTAAGACGGAGTGACTACTCAAAGTTTCCCGTGTAATTCGCAATTATGCAGGGTCATGATTGAGATTGAGGAATTATTCAAGGTTATGGGTGTAATTATCCCTAAATTATGTCCATAGGTTCATAGGCGCAAGGATTCAGTTTGACCGGAAATCGTAATTAGTTCTGTGCAATAATTTGAAAATGTTAAAATAACAATAATTTGGGTCTGATCGGTTGGTTCAACCTGGTTGAACTGAGCAGATCGAATCGAAGTCCAATTGCCATTTAATTGGAACTTCGGGTCACAATCGAACCCCAGGGCGAAGTCCCCATCTTCGTCAACACCCATCCCATCCTCCTCCCCCGTCCACTATCTACCTTGCTCCTCCTCAATCACTTTTTTCTAATTATTATTGTAACATCATGGGTTTAAGTCTTCGATCTGTTATTGAGGAAAATTAGTCCTGATAACTTGTTGGTTCGGGCTCGAACGAACTTGTTGACAACCATCCAAAATGTTTAAGATCAAATTATAAAGTAGTAGTCATCATCATTTATAACCCACAATCACACTGAGTTTTAGATGTGGGATTATTTTTAGGAGTTGGTGTGCTACAACCTTTCCCACTTGTATTCGCAACGTCCTCATTGCGACATGACTCATCACTTATTCCACAGTGACAGTGACGGTTGCACTCTCTAGATAGCTTTTTCCTCTTATCTCTTTATAGGGATAACTCTACCTTTCAGGTAGTCCTTTTCACTATCAGAGGGAAATTGACTCCGATACCGTTTGTAACGTCTCGAGCTTAGGTCTCCCTTCTGTTATCAAAAAAACTGACCCTTGTTAAGTACGAGCCTAAATGAAATCGCTTTCAATCACCCAAAATGCTTAAACTCAAGTTGTCAAGTAGTACTCCCCATCACTTATAGCACACACCCATACTTCATGAGTTTTAGATTTGGGTCGTATACTTCTAAACTCTTCTAGCGAACATATACTCTTGGGAATTTGGATCCTTCTTCTATGGCACTGTTCATTGATGTACATATACGTACCCTTGTGTGAATGCAAGGATGAACTGGCAAAAGGATGACTTTTTTTGGAGGGGTAACATGGTGAGTAAGTTTTTTGTTTATTTTGTTGTCTGGATGATGTGGTAGTTGTTGAGAGTAGTTATGATGCAAATGTTATTGAAATTTAAAATAATAATTGGTTGTTGATTATTTTATATTTTTACATAATAAGATGTAATAGTCTAATATTTTTTTATTTAAGTAGAAGAGAGAGAATATTTATAGGATTCGATGGAAAGAAGAGAGAGAGAGTGGTATTAAAGAGGATATAATTTAAAAAAGAGAGGGAAATATATATTAGTGGAGATTTTATTGAAAAAGAAGAGAAGACAATGGGTGGAGTTCACAAGTGGGATAAAGTATTTCGGAAGAAGTAACATAGTGGGTAACGTGGTAGAAATCTTGGTGGATAACCTTTTATTGGAAGTTATCACTCCAAGTGAACGTAGTTAAACTCTCACCGTTTGAGTTCTTGTTAAAGTTATATACTATAGAAAAACACATACATAGAGAAAGTGATTTCTATGAAACTGTTACATTCTAAGATTAAAAAAAATCAGTAACATTAATTTGGGAAAGTTGCAAGGGTCTCCTTGCAACTTTCCTACCCAAATGAAAAAGAGGGAAGTTGGGTCTCAAACGCCCATTCCAAAGGCCTTCGTCATTTCCGTCAGAGAAGGAGAGAAAGGAGAGAAGAGGAAAAGAGGAAAAAAGAAGATGAGAAGAAGAGAAGGGGAAGAACCCCCCTTAATGATCTAGTGGTAGAAGTAGTGGCTCCCACTAAAAAAGGCCAAGGTTCGAATCCCCCTTCCAACTCCCTCTCCCCCCCTCCCCCCAATCCTCCAGACTAAAAAAAAGAAGAGAAGGGAAGAAGGGAAGGAGAAGGATAGGTAAGAACTCGAAGCCTTCTCCCCAGTTTATTTTCTTTTTGTCCCTTGTTGTATTGAGTTTGATTTAGGTGTATTAGGTTTTTGATATGATTTTAGGGGTGTGACAAAATGTTGGAAATAAAATTTAGATTTTTGTGGTTTGATGTTATGAGATGGGAGCATGATTTTGTTTACATGTGGAAATAGGTGATAAAAGAATAGAACTTGGACAAATATATATATATATATATATATATAGTGGAAGGATTTGTATTATTGGAAAAAATAGGTTAATGATGATGGGATGGAGTTTTTTTTCTTTTGAGAACTTATAAAGATGTTTTGTTATGTTAAAAGATTATGGATTGCATGCTGAAATTTAATTTTGCATGTATTTTTCTTAAGTTTTATAGTAGATTGATGGTGGAATAAGCGCACTTTCTTGTTGATTATGTGATGATCGTAAGGATATGTTATTTTTGTTGAGTGTAATAGTTTAAACAGTAGATAATGACCCATTTGGATGAGAGAATTGAATATGTAACGAAGGAATATTATGATGAAAAGGTACACATTGAAGGGATAAATGTGTTGATGTGTGTGTGAATGTGTGAGTTCTTTGATGGTTAGGAGTTTGATGATTTGAGATGAAAAATAAATGATGAGATGCATAATGTTATGTGAATTAAGGGTAGGGCAAAAACTCCAGGCCTTCTCCCCAGTTTTTTTTCTTTTTGTCCCTTGTATTGAGTTTGATTTAGGGGTATTGGGTTTTTGATATGATTTTAGGGGGGTGACAAAATGTTGGAAATAAATTTCAAATTTTTGTGGTTTGATGTTATGAGATGGGAGCATGTTCTTGTTTACATGTGGAAATATGTAGTAAAAGAATAGAACTTGGACATATATATATATATATATATGATATCTTTCAAATGAGACATGGTCCTTCCATCTCTAAGGAAGACCAACGATCTCATGCGTTCATACTTAATCCGTTGGTTGTTATTAAAGGTATATTATAATTACTATTTAATTAACGAAAATCCCATTTTGGTCATTGTTCATAATCTAAATATAGTATGTAATAACCGAATTTATCTCCTAATTAATCTTTCTCATAATCTTTCCTTTCAATTTCAAAATCTCGCACAAAAAGTGGGACGAAGAGGAGGACGTTAGGCTCCCCGCGTCTCTCTGTCGTCTTCGTCGTGGGAGGAAGAGGATCATTCGGGCTTCACGCGTCTCTCCGCCATCGTCCATCTTCGTCGTGCGCACATCAGAGATCTTGTCTCGACCGTCATCACAGGTATCATCAACCTCATCTCCGCCTCCATCTTCATCTTCATCGTCGATTATGAAGATGACGATCGAATACTCCTTCAAGCGATTTTTAGCATCATGTGCGGCCTCATCGACAAGGAAGAAGTCCATGGCACGTGTAGTTTTCAGAGAATGATGTTGCGTCTCTCCCCGAAGACCTTCATGCAAGCGACGATGACAACACATAGATCGGATGAGCATACGTGTACACGGTGCTGCAAACAGACCTGGATGAAGAACGATTCACAGTTTGACACAAATATTGATGTATATATACAATATTAGTCTGTATTATACAATTTTGATATGTATTATACATATTTGTTATGTATTTTTACAAATCAAATGGTTGCGAATGAAAATTGTATTTTTATAGATCTTGTATATATTGATGTGCATTACACATTTTGGATGTGCATTATACATTTTAGATGTATTTTATACAAATTTGGTTTGTATATTCGCATTAATTAATTTTTATAAAAAACATACATATTTTATTATACAAAGAACCATACAATTGTTACAAAGAGCCACACATTAAATACTAATATGAATTGTATTTTGCAAAAAACCATGCAAAATTTACAAAAAAAGGACGACTTTTTAAATGAACAACAGATTCTACAGAAAAGCATGCAGTCATTACAAAAGGAACATTAAATTCTACAAAAAAAGTGTGAGGATACAAAAATATGCTTCTCATAATATCGTCCATAAAAAATGGATATTTTTTAAATATGGTATTCCAAAAAATACCAAAAATAAAATTAGCTAAATTTAGTATTTCAGAATATTAATTAGTGTGCATAATTAATGCAAAAATTGATGATCAAAATGCCCTTTTAGGCAACAAAATTGAAGGTGTCGTTGGATTTGAATCAGATGGCCCACATCGTTGGTCTTCCTTTGGGATGGAAGGACCACGTCTCATTTGAAAGGCTCCACATATATATATATATATATATATATATATATATATATATATATATATATATGAGGGCAGGGAGCATGCACCTAGTGGTGTAGGAAACTCCCAGCACCCACTCCATTTTCGCATTATTTTTTTACTTTTTTTGAATTAAAAGTTGGGGGATTTACTTAATATGTTGGGGGGAATAAGTGTTTCAAATTTCATATAAAATAAATATTCCTAACATGTTCATCTAAAAGGGGTCGATTTCAGCAATTATGAAACCGTTAAAATTTGGTAGTCTTGATGGAGATGATAGAAGTATCGAATTAAATTGAATTTGAAATGACAACATGATGATACACGGTGATCTAAATTCCCTAAGGTTTCATTTCAAAAAAATCAAAAAATAATGAAAAATTAGGCCGGGTGTAGGGTCCTTTTTCCCTATATATATAGTGGAAGGATTTGTATTAGAAAAAATAGGTTAATGGTGATGGGATGGAGTTTTTTTTTCTTTTGAGAACTTATGAAGATGTTTTGTTATGTTAAAAGATTGTGGATTGCATGCTGAAATTTTATTTTGCATGTATTTTTCTTAAGTTTTATAGTAGATTGATGGTGTAATAAGCATACTTTCTTGTTGATTATGTGATGATCATAAGGATATGTTTTTTTGTTGAGTGTAATAGTTTAAACAGTAGATAATGGCCCATTTGGATGAGAAAATTGAATATGTAATGAAGGAATATTATGATGAAAAGGTACACATTGAAGGGATAAATGTGTTGTTGTTGTGTGTGTGAATGTGTGAGTTCTTTGATGGTTAGGAGTTTGATGATTTGAGATGAAATATAAATGATGAGATGCATAATGTTACGAGAATTGTAGAAAATATCATTGGAGCATACTTATGGAAACTAATGTGGAATATGTTAATTAGGATGAGTGATGTTATTAGTACTTATTGAAAAGTTTAATAGAAGAAAAGTGATGATGATTATTGGAGACATAGGTGTGTGGATGTAAATAATGATGAAAAATTATATTTAATTTTGGTGTGGATTTTAAGAAGATCATCTTGAACTTAGAGATTTGTTCACCATAGAACATATTTACTTTAAGTGTATAGAAGAATATATGTGTTAAGAAAAATAGTTGATTAAATGAGGACTCTCAATAGCATGGCATCGGATCTTTGAAAAAATGAAAGGATAGTTAGGAGTAATTTATAAATCATATTTGATTTTCCTTGTGGAGACAAAAAAAATGAAGAGAGATGATCGGGCGGGGACAAGAGATTAAGATCCTGCATATAGTTTTTGATATTTAATTTCCCCTTCTGCAATAGTTTGATCTATCATAATGTAATTATAATTAATCCTTGCAGTGAAGTCAAACTCGATCAGTTCGAGAGATTGAAGAACGCTGCTCATACTCGACGTGAGAATTTCCTTGAATTAAATTATATCTTTACCCTTCCTCTTGCTTGGTTGATTATCTATTATGTTATTTGTATTTTTAGGATGTATAAATGTTAAGTTAGTATTAGGGAAAAATGCATGAGAAACATCTACATTGGGAGATATAGATGATTCTAGGATAGAACTTTGGGATGCTAAAATTCGAAAAACGCGTGGTGAAAGGAAAAAAGAGTGAAACAAGAGAAACTCGGGGCTTCGCTCCCTACTGGTTAGAGTAGGTCCTTCGGATCAAAACTCATGGTATAGTACAAGATGAAGTGATCCACCGAATATAAATCTGTGATATGCCACAAGAAAATTTCAGGCCTGGAAAACAGTTGCGAAGAAGTTATTCTAGGGATAGTTATTCGAAAAGTGACGATTTATCACTCCGTCCAAGTAATGGTCATGTGTTATACACTCGAGGGTTAACAAATCAAAGAACCACTAGTAGGTTGGGGTACATGCTAGCTACAGTTTATCTTAACTAGTAGGAAATTCTTGAGATGAGTGACACAATATGTACTTTAATAACAATCCTAATAAATATTATGAAGACTGCTAATGGAAGAAAAGTGAATACATACTAATTAAATATCGTAGAAGGAAAAAAATGAGAAAAAAACTCTGCCAAACGGTAGAATATAAAACTATATTTTTCATCCTATTGTATCATTTATATGTCGTCACTGAGCCTTTGCTCACCTCTTTAGTTAACAACCCAACTCAAGTGATGGCCAAAACCCGCATTACAGTATGGAAGTCTACCCGACCACTTCGACACCAACTATGTCCTCGTTCAATGCCGACGCACCCAACTTTTCCACCAATCGTTATGTTCGTATCCCCACGAGAAGATAGTGATCCAAGCATTACCTCCCTTTACCACATCCATTGGGAAGAAGATTGGATACTTACCTTGAGAGACAATGACGGTGATGGCCAACCTCTTTTCGAGGTTGGAAATGATGATTCTCTACCGTCACCAGCACTCGCCATCCAATGATGAATGATGAGAAGATGCCAACGTCATGAATGATTTCTTTTTGTTGGATTTTTGTGATTGTAGTCGGGTGTGTAATTTTTTATAACCCCTTATCATTATGAACAATTTTTAAATTCTAACATCTTTAGCTTAGAGGTAGATATAGTGACTAATATGCAAACTCGTCTTTTTGTACAAACTTATAAAAACATCAAGTATTGAAAAATTTATGGAAATTCATTATTATAGTTTTTTGTGGTAAATATCTATCTATATGTTTTTCTTTGTGTTCTTGTGATTTTATGATGCTTAGGGAATCAGATTTTCTGCTCTATTGTGTGTTCTTTCCTTGGTAAATTATTGGGCAGCAGATTATAAGCATCATGTGTCGATCAAACCCGGTCGTATCAGACATTGGGGATCGGGGCGTGACAGAAGGGGTATCAGAGCGTTGGTTTCCCTAATTTACCTAGGAATTAAAATAATGGAGATCTTTTCCTCTCTAACATAGGATTATTTCTCATTGCATCAGGAAATTTTTTAGATTATCTGCTAATAAGATAATTGAATTTTCAGAAAATATCGTCGAGGAGGAGAACACAAAATGCGAATTCTGAGGGTAATCGGCCTGGACGGAGGACCCATATGCAACAATTTATGGAGACGATAACGAATAGGCTTGACGACTATGAGTCCCGACTTACACGTGTTATACCTGATAGAAATAAGGAAGAAGCAGAAGTTGAGAAAGAAGTAGACGAGTCCAACAAGGGTCGACCCGAAAGGCCTACAAGAAGGGAGCAAAATTTGCAAGATATTTTAAATGATGCTAAAGAGGAAGCCAACGAAAGTTATGAAGTGGAAGAAATGCCTTATTCAGTAATAGGTTATATAAAGATGATGAAGAGGATGATGGAAAAGAAGAAAATCATGATAAGCGCTTTGAGACATTTTGAAGGTTGAAGTCGGTATTTTTTCACCGGATATAGTGATCCTACATTGGCTGAGAACTGGATCGAGAAAATGACAAAGATATTCGGATTCATGAATTTGACCAAACAATCTTGGGTCTCTTTTGCCACCTTTTACTTTGGCGGAAATGCAGAATGATTGCGGAGATCTGTTTACTTTGAGGAAAATCATCAAACGTCTTGGGAGAAATTTATTGAGATCTTCAACTTTATACTAGAAAATGTACTTCCTTAAAATTCTATTTCTAGTAAACTTAAGTAGATGCAATAGGAAATAACCATAAATCTAATGCATATGGCTATTATTATCAATGACGTTCATCTTATCATTACTATCCACGAAGTTCATCTTATCCAAATATTTGCATGTACAATATAATTATAATCGTCTAATACTGAAATTATATGGCTTGGATGCAATACCTTGTGACGTAATCAACTAATATCTCTTCTCGTTTGACTCCAGCATTAAAAATAAATAGAGACTTCTTGTACAAAATGCATGGATAATAATCGTGCCCAGAATCATGGCCACATGGAGAGTTAAGCATTCCAATGTATATACCAAGAATTGATATACAATTATTCTCATACCCACCATGATCTTACGTTGATAGAAATGAAGCAAGAAGGAGGTCTATATACGTGTTACATGAATTTGAAGGCAATTGTAAAAAAAACTTGCATCTAGTTCCTATGGAGTTCGGCACATAGCTCGACGGCGTGAGAAATCCATCCACGAAGATACCTCGATTATGTCTTTCCAAATCATCATCGACCACGTTGTTGCTCCTCTGATTTTATCGGATCAAAACTTCTATGCCAATGGAGAGGATGGTCCTTGCTGGTTTCGAAAACAGCTTTGATGAAAGAATATCATCACCAGTCTCTCTCTTAAGGCAAATTGAAAAAAATTGGTAGTCTCATGGGATTTTAAAAGCACAACCAATTAAGATTTTTCACAACAATAATGAGGACTTAATAAGGGATAATACGAATAATCAATTTAGGTTGTTGGTCAATTTATTTTCTTTTTTTTTGTATTATCTTACCAAAAGGTGACGACGTACGAAGTTTGTTGTGATATTTTGTTTTGTCTTGTTTTGTTTTATATGTAATCAATCCGTTACAATTTATAAATTAGGGGGAAAGGTAGACTAAAACCATTAGATAATCAGTTCCATGAAACTTCCATCCACTGTCTATCAAATGGGATTGCCGTCAAAACAACAGAGACAATTGTGTTGGGGATATATGGGTAATGCGGAACAATCAATCAACCAAGGATCTATCCCCCTAAACTGTCCTGCAGCAAAGATGGCACAACACAATATATGTTCCCCACACGGGAACTCAAATGGCAACAACGATAGCACAATCACAAGCAAGCAAGCAACCACACGAGACAAAGATTTTTACGTGGAAACCCTTACTCAATGTGAGCAAGGGAAAAACCACGGGGCAAGACCGGCAACCAAGCACTACGGTCAAAGTGATCCAAATGTTCTTCCTGGTTTTGTTGCCCACAAAACCGAGGTACAAGCACACACAATGGATAGTTCTTCAACAAGGAACAAACTATCCCTAGGTATCTAACTATACCAAATGTGCTCTAAAACAAGGAGAACAAAGTAACTCCCCTTGTGGGCTCCCGGATGGAGTCCCAAACACGGCGCTCGGCCCTTGAGGTCGTCCGCAACGACCTCACCACTGCTGCTCCTCTCGAGCACGCCCAAACGGTGCTCCCACGCCCAACTCCAAGCCCTAGCCGCTGTGCCAAAGACTCGAGCTGCTGCTGCCCTCGATCCCGGCGTCTTTCTCCCTTGCTCTCCCGCTCACGTGGAGGAAGAAGAAGATGGGTTTAGAAAACCCCTGCTGCTGGCGTCGATGTGCTGGAAGGGAGGGGGCTGCCGTTCTTCTCACTGGATGAGGGATAGGGCTGAAACGAAAATGGGGCTTCGTTCCCAGTGATATTCCCTGGAATGGGGAAAAGGAATGGGGCCGATGGATGCCCAACTTGCTGGGTAAATATCAGACCTGCCCATCCCCCCAAGTTGGGGCTGGAAAAATTGCCAAAAAACCCAACAACCTCCCCCTCCAGCCCCAACGGGGAGGTGTTGTCCTGTGATGGAGATCAACAAGAGGTGACACCGCTCAGCTCTCTACAGAGCTGAAGCTTGTCACGAGTGACTGCCTTGGTCAACATGTCTGAGGGGTTCTCATCGGTATGAATCTTCTTCAACATGAGCTACTTCTGTTTAATTGCATCCCTCAGCCAATGGTATCTCACATCAATGTGTTTTGTGCGAGCATGGTGCATGGTACTCTTGCTCAAGTCAATAGCGCTCTGGCTATCACAAAACACAACTGGCTCACTGCCATCCAATCCAAACTCACCAAGGAAGCGTTGTAGCCACAACACTTCTTTCCCAGCCTCTGCTGCTGCAATGTATTCTGCCTCAGTAGTTGAGAGAGCAACACATTTCTGTAGTTTGGATTGCCAAGATATGGCTCCCCCTGCAAAAGTGAAAATGTAGCCTGAGGTGGACTTTCTCTGGTCCATGTCACCTGCCATATCTGCATCAGTGTAGCCACACAGTTTGGGATCTGACCTCCCAAAAGCAAGACACATACTTGAGGTCCCTCTCAAGTATCTCAAGATCCACTTGACTGCCTCCCAATGGTCCTTGCCTGGGTTAGACATGAACCTACTCACCACGCCCACTGCATGGGCTATGTCTGGTCTAGTGCAAACCATGGCGTACATGAGGCTCCCAACTGCTGACTGGTATGGGATCTTGGCCATCTCTGCTTTTTCCTCAGAAGTAGAAGGACATGACTCTTTGTTTAGCTTGAAATGAGAGGCAAAAGGCGTACTGACAGGCTTGGCATTCTTCACGTTGAACCGCTCCAACACGCGTTCAACATAGCTCTTCTGTGACAACCACAGCATGTGCTTCTTCCTGTCCCTTGTAATCTGCATCCCAAGGATGTGACTTGCCTTGCCCAAATCTTTCATCTCAAACTCTTTGGAGAGTTCCCTCTTGAGCTTTGCAATCAAGTTGGAATCATGACCTACAATCAACATGTCATCCACATATATCAAAAGAATGACGAACCTGTCATTGGGAAGACGACGAACATATACGCATGGGTCGGCTGTAGTCCTCTTGAAGCCCTGCTTTCCCATGAAAGCATCAAACTTCAAGTACCATTGTCTCAGGGCTTGCTTCAAGCCATAGAGACTCTTCCTCAACCTGCATACCATATGCTCTTTCCCTCTCTCTTGAAAACCCTGTGGCTGCTCCATGTAGATCTCTTCCTTCAAATCACCGTGAAGAAACGCCGTCTTCACATCCATCTGCTCCAGCTCAAGGTCCATGCTAGCAACAAGTCCTAGCACCATTCTCACTGAATTCATCTTCACCACTGGGGAGAAGATCTCATCATAGTCCACTCCTTCCTTCTGGCTGAATCCTTTCACTACCAATCTGGCCTTGTACTTCACCTGCTTGCCACTGTCATCTGACTTCAGCTTGTAAACCCACTTGTTCTTCAAGGCCCTCTTCCCTTTAGGAAGCTCAACAAGGTCATAAGTGTGGTTCTTCTTGAGAGATAGCATCTCTTCATTCATTGCATTCTGCCAATGACCCTTGTCCTTGTGCACCTGTGCCTCCTCAAAGGTGTATGGCTCACCAGCATCTGTGAGCATCACATACCTGGAAGTGGGGTAACGGGATGATGGCTGGCGTGTCCTCTCAGATCTCCTGACCTGAGGCTCTGCTGCATCTGCATGTAGATGAGGCTGCTCTCCCTGCCCTAGGTCCCTTGGACCTGCATCAACGGGGTCTGCATCTGGCTCGTGCTGCTCTAACTGCCCATCCTCTCCACCTGTACCCTGTACTGGAGAGGGATCCGTGTCCTCATCACTATCATCATCCATGGAAAACTCGTCTGCATCACCACTCTCAGTGGTGTCCTCAGCCAATGTCTGGTTCTCATAGAAAATCACATCCCTATGCCTGGTGACTGTCTTCTTCCTTGGATCCCAAAGACGGTATCCAAACTCCTGATCTCCATAGCCAAGAAAAATACAAGGCACCGCCTTGTCATCCAACTTCTTCCGCTGCTCCTTGGGTACCAATGCATAAGCCTTGCATCCAAACACCCTCAAATGAGCATATGATCGGTCTTTCCCTGTCCAAACTCGCTCTGGAATCTGAAAACCCAAAGGAACTGATGGAGATTGGTTCACCAAGTAACAAGCGGTGCGAACCGCCTCAGCCCAAAAAGTCTTGGGCAACTTCGTTGTCTTCAGCATACAACGGACTCTCTCAACAATGGTCCTGTTCATCCTCTCAGCTAGACCATTGTGCTAGGGTGTACCTGGCTCTGTCCTCTCATGCCTGATGCCGTGCTCTGCACAATAGCCCTGAAAGCTATGGGAGGTGTACTCTCCCCCATTATCCGTGCGTAGACACTTCAACAATTTTCCTGTCTCGCGCTCAACCATGGCATGAAACTTCTTGAAGCAATCAAACACCTGATCCTTCGATCTCAGAATGTACACCCACACCTTCCTAGATGCATCATCAATGAAGGTGACAAAATACATGTTGCCTCCCAAAGAGGCTGTGTCCATAGGACCACAAACGTCAGAATGGACCAACTGTAGGAGGTCTCCCTTCACCTTAGATCTGGCTCTGTATGGCGCACTCCTGCTCTTCCCAACCTCACATGCATCACAAGGAGACAAAGTGATGTCATTGTGGTAGGGGATCAACTCCTTCTTGCTCAAAAGCTGTAAGCCCTTTTGGCTCATGTGGCCAAGCCGACGGTGCCACAAATCTGAGTTATCTGCTTCACTAGCATGCAAACTGCCATCCATGACCTTCACTCTAGTCATATAGAGTGTGTGACACAAACTGCCCCTGGCCATGATGAGAGAACCCTTGCTAATCTTGCATCTGCCGTCGCCAAACTTCAGATGGTAGCCTTCACTATTTAGCTGTGAGCCAGATATAAGGCTAAGCTGCACATCAGGAACATGCCTCACATTCTGGAGTGTCATTGAGCACCCAACATCCGTCTGGATCGAGATGGTGCCCATGCCAATGATCTTAGAGTAACTCTCGTTACCCATCAAGACTCTCCCGTAATCGCCCCTAGTGTAGGTGGTGAAGAACTCCCTGTGTGGAGTCACATGATATGAAGCGGTTGTGTCAACAACCCACTCCAAATCGCTCCCTGCGTGCAAGCACTGGTCCTGGATGGTGAGAATCACCTCATCTGCACTTTCATCTGCCACAACTGCAGCTACATTTCCATCTTCCTTTTTCTGATCTTTCTTGCCTTCAGCTTGTTCTCTCTTCCAAACCCTGCAATCTCTCTTCCAGTGACCCGGCTTCTGGCAATGGTGACACTTTCCTCTACCCTTGGACTTGTCTCTGGATTTCTGCCTCTCCTGTGACGCTCCTCTGCTGCTGGACCTTCCTCTCCTCTCAGCTGCATACACATGTGAAGAGGAGGATGCCTCTCCCGAAGAGCGGCGTCTAATCTCCTCATTGAGGAGACTACCCTTGACCATAGCCATGGTCAACTTGCTATCCTTAGCAGAGTTGCTCACGGTGACTACTAGAGTCTCCCAACTGTCTGGCAAAGAACCCAACAAGAGAAGTGCCTGCAGTTCGTCATCAAGTACCAAACCCATAGATGTCAACTGGTTGATCATGCTTTGGAATTCATTTAGATGCTCTGCCACTTTGCATCCATCCTTGTATTTCAGGTTCACAAGCTTTCTAATCAAGAAAGCCTTGTTGGTAGCGGTCTTCTGATCATAGAGCTCGGACAACTTGTCCCATAGCTCCTTGGCATTCGTCTCCTCGGCCACGTGATGAAAGACCGACATGTCAAGCCACTTCCGAATGGTGCCAATGGCCTTTCGGTTCAACTTTGTCCACTCGCCCGTGGACATATTCTCTGGCTTGGCGCTCTCCCCCTCCACGGGATCGTGGAGGTCCTTGCAATATAAAATGCCTTCCATCTTCGCCTTCCAAATCTGCCAGTTGCTGCTTGTGAGCTTGATCATTGTGCCTTCCTCATCTTTGCTCATTTTGCACAACCTGTGCTCTGATACCACTTGTTGGGGATATATGGGTAATGCGGAACAATCAATCAACCAAGGATCTATCCCCCTAAACTGTCCTGCAGCAAAGATGGCACAACACAATATATGTTCCCCACACGGGAACTCAAATGGCAACAACGATAGCACAATCACAAGCAAGCAAGCAACCACACGAGACAAAGATTTTTACGTGGAAACCCTTACTCAATGTGAGCAATGGAAAAATCACGGGGCAAGACCGGCAACCAAGCACTACGGTCAAAGTGATCCAAATGTTCTTCATGGTTTTGTTGCATACAAAACCGAGGTACAAACACACACAATGGATAGTTCTTCAACAAGGAACAAACTATCCCTAGGTATCTAACTATACCAAATGTGCTCTAAAACAAGGAGAACAAAGTAACTCCCCTTGTGGGCTCCCGGATGGAGTCCCAAACACGACGCTCGGCCCTTGAGGTCGTCCGCAACGACCTCACCACTGCTGCTCCTCTCGAGCACGCCCAAACGGTGCTCCCACGCCCAACTCCAAGCCCTAGCCGCTGTGCCAAAGACTCGAGCTGTTGTTGCCCTCGATCCCGGCGTCTTTCTCCCTTGCTCTCCCGCTCACGTGGAGGAAGAAGAAGATGGGTTTAGAAAACCCCTGCTGCTGGCGTCGATGTGCTGGAAGGGAGGGGGCTGCCGTTCTTCTCACTGGATGAGGGATAGGGCTGAAACGAAAATGGGGCTTCGTTCCCAGCGATATTCCCTGGAATGGGGAAAAGGAATGGGGCCGATGGATGCCCAACTTGCTGGGTAAATATCAGACCTGCCCATCCCCCCAAGTTGGGGCTGGAAAAATTGCCAAAAAACCCAAGAAATTGGTGGATTATCCTCTGTCCTTAGTTGCGAGTGAATCATGAACTAGTATATATTATGGGGGTTATGACTCCTCCATGATTATTATACGTCACTTGTACATTGTATTAAGTTTTTAATACAGCTCTTCCTCAATTGTGTTATAATTAATGTTGTTAGAAAAAGATTGTAAAATTATTAAGGGATATTTACACCCATACCCTGAGTAATTTCATAATTACCCCATAAATCCTCCATAATTATGAATTACACTCAAGACCCTGAATGCTCCGTTTTACATCCATAACCTTCCGTTAATTTAGTCCATTAACTCAACCAAATGGCTGAGTTAATCTAACTAATCAATGATCAAACGACTGAGATTAATTTGAAAAAAAGAATAAGAGGAGGTGAGTTCGAGAGAATGGTAGGCGGCGGAGATGCGTGCAGGAGGACCTTCGACCTGGGGCTTGCAGGTGCAGGCGAGCCGGAGGCTGGTCTGGAGTGCGGACGGGCGCGAGCTTGCGGGCGAGTGGCGACGGAAGGGTGGTTTGTCTGCAGCCTGCAGCATGGCGGTGGTGCCTGGAGCGCGACGAGCGGTGGGCTGGTGGAGCTGCTTGGAGCGCGGGCGAGTGGGGGGACTGGTCTAGACCAGGGGGATTGCAGTGCAACGTGCGAGACGGGGGTTTCTGGAGCTTGTAGCGGCAGGGAGGGGGTGTGGAGTTGGAGCTCGCCAGCGAGGGGGAGGGGTGATGGAGATCGGGAGGCACGGGGCAGGCGCGTAAGTGGGGGTTCTGGAGCTTGTGGCGCGGTGGGGGGTGCCTAGAGCTGGAGCTCGCCAGCGGCAGTTGGGTGGAGGAGGCTGGGTGTTTCAAAAATTCACTTGATAATTTAGCCTTTTTAGGATGGATTTAGAGAGGCTTAAATTAGTATATTTATCTAATTTTAAAAATATCCAATGAAAATACCAATCTATTTGAAATTCTAACATTAATAATAGATTTAAATTCTACATTTATCAAGATTGAAAGAGATTCATTTTAAAATATTGATTCTATTTAAAAATGTCGTTGGAAAATACATAGATTTTTTTATTTTTGAATATTCATAATAGTTGTATACTCGGCCTCTCCTTGATGAAATTTCTGATTCCGCCCATAACCACAACTTCTTGATATGCTTCAAGCTCGCAGACAAGATGCGGTCTTCAGTCATCCCTTGATGGATGGAGGCACCCTTAACAAATCCAACAAAGCATTACAGGGGACATCAACATAATATACACGATGCAGTTAAATGTGGTCAGGGATGTACATACGAAGGCTCCATCATATGATCCAACCATGAAAATCTCAGCCAAATTCGATTCCTTCTTCACCCATTGACAGACATGCAAAATATCAAACAAAAGTAGAGAAAACGCCAATGCATGAATGCTTCCACACTGCTTCAGATCGGTACTGCCATTCTCTCTCTCTTTCTTTTACAGTTCCTCGTAATTATTCGCTATCTCTCGCGTCAGATTCTTCTTCCTGCAACTCCATCTGCATTTCCAAGAGCACCTCGAGTTGAAGATCTGCATCCTCCTTGACTGGAGAGAGAGGATATTGGATGTGACGGAGGATCTCGTCAGCACGACGGCGTACCCGTCGTCCATGTAGTCGGTTCCCTTGGGAAAGAGCTGCCACAGCAGACACCCTCCCCCTCCACCTCCCTTCTATGTCGAATTCAGCAGCGTGCCGTACACGGTGTCGATGAAATTATCCCTGAACAACGAGTTGTATCCGTCGTCCTTTGATGACAGCCCGAATTCCCCGAACACGACAGGCATTTGGAGCACATTTTCTGCATCTTCGATGTGCTTCTGCATCCATGTCTTCACGAATTGGAGGTGTGAATCCGATACCGTGCGGGAGATCCTGCGTGCAAGGTGCAAGAATCGCTGGATGATGCTATCAATTTGAAATGGCGAACACTACAAGGAAAACAAGTTGTGTCTACACCTATAGTCACAGATATGGGGTTTGTGGGCACAGAATTGGGCTCTGGCACGATGTGTCTTGACCAGTAGCCGTAGTTACAAATCTCGTCGCGAGAGTTCTCTAGCCACGAATATGTCGTTGCAACTACAAGTGATCACAGAACTTATCGTGGCCACAACTCTTATATGAAGACTTTGGCTACGGATTGTGGCTACGAGAAACTAGTGGCCACGGAATTATCGTGGCCACAAGTTTCCGTAGCCACAACTTATTTTTCTTGTAGTGGAATTATACTTGCGGGATTTTCTTAGCACTCACCACGAGTCCGGGTAGATGTGAGCTGATGCGAAATCAATTCCCAATGCCTTGTGGTTTTTAATGAAATCCGTTCCGACCTGTCCTGCTGCAGTGTTTGGGTTGAACTGCAGCTGCTCCGGTGTCGATGGGCCGTAGAATCCTTCTAAACCGATCTCGAGGAGATGAATCGGGTCGATCGACTTGACGAACACCGCCATTTCCTGTATCCATGCCTTCAAAATGCAGAAAAAGTATATAATCGTTTCCAAGAAAACAGTCACTGGATTACGAACTTCAACTGTTAATAACTACCAACCTGCAATTTATCTCCAGAGGGATCTGATGGGCATTGCGGTTCGTTCATCAGCTCCCACGCGAAGATAGTGGGATCGTCTCTGTAGGTAACGTTTGTTATGGTGTTCACTCTGTTCAGTACCGTCTGAGAAATCTCTTCAGATCAAAATCTGTTCATCTTGAGGCGAAAATTACCAATCCATAAAAAGGGACGTAGAATTTCACCTTGACATGAGCCTTATAGTAACCTTTGATAGTTGGGTCGGAGAAGAAGTCATCATTCGAGGTTAGATTCAAACCAGCAGCCTTTCCCCACTTCACATACTGCGATTTCCCACCGAAACCCTCCCAGTTGTTCACCAGAGATAGTATCAACCTGGTCTTGTATCTCTTTGCCTCACTCACCACGAAATCAAGAGCCTGTTTGCGAGAGAACACGTACGTAAGGACATGAAATGTATCATATAGAAAGCTTACTCAAAATGGATTCGAAGTAATTACCTTGAAAACTTCTTCGTCGTAGACCGAAGGAGACTTCTGAAGCGCCCTCCATCCGCCGTCGTTGAATGCCCACGTCCGGCAAACGCTCATGCCGATGGATGACGCCTGCTGGAACACGTCGCTGACCTTTCCTCTCGTCGACTGATCGACCGCGAGGATCATCAACCAGTATGTATTAAATCCGTTTACATAGAAAGGTTGGTCGTTCACAACGAATTGAGTGCCTTTTCTCTGCACAAAATCCCACTCTTCCTCTGTCACCACACCCGATTCATGGGGCCTAAGGAAACGATCACACATATCAGGTAAAAAATAAAATATAGCATGATCATACTACGATGATGAACTGTTTATTTGGCTTTTATGTTGAGCTAATTCTATCGAGATGCGTACCAAATATCATCGCTCCTATGGGGAACATTGGCAACGCTGTGCGGCGATCTAAACCTTTGAGCAGGATGGAGATCAGCATTTGTTCTAACGAAACATAGTGAAAGAACTAGCAGCAATATTTTGAAAGCGCAAAAGGTGGAGGAATGAGAAAACATGGTATCTCTAACTTTGGTAGGCATGGCTAATTGCGTATTTGAATGATCAGATCATTGTGTGGCAGCTGTATATATTTGTAACGGACGCATGAAGCTTATCTCCTTTCTTTACTTTCAAGGGAAGGCTCCATTCTTGAACTTGGAGTGGATCCTATGCACTAGGTCTGCTACAATTAATCCGAGCCTTTTTATCTTGATCGAGCGATTCACACGAATTTTTACGGTATGAGTCTACAAAAACAAGGAATCGTGGTCGAGTAACTCCGGTGTTTCACGATTTTGCAGCAGAATCTTCAGTACTGTAGAGGAACTTCTCCCTCTTAAACTATGTATACGAAATTGGATTTGTAACGGAAACTGTGGTGCTCTCTCTACTAATTTGGATTCGTCGAGGATTTGGGAAATGTTGAAACAGTGTTTGTGAGTGCACGATGCATTGTCGGCATTCTTTTGAAGATGCGGAAACTCCGAAGTACAAGGAAACGAGGTTCCTTAATTATATACATTTGTATTATTTCGAATTATGCAACGCCAACAGCATGTATATGCAGTTTCCTTGTGCAGTGGTTGTTGATGGGGAGCGGATTGTCTGTGCAGTTTCTGAGCCGCTCGATCAAGATGGAGCGGTTCGCATGAATTCGCACCGTCGAGCCCACAAAAAGGTGCGAATTCATGCGAATCACTCGATCTTGATCGAGCGGCTCCGAACACTGCAGCAGAATTTGCTGGCCAGCACATGATCCACGCTCTTGTTGATGACCCAATAGCATGCATTGACCCCCTTTTCTGGATGCAGTCAATTTCAAATAGACGTGAGCTCGTATGAGTTACCAGTCAGATATACCATCACATCCTTGACGCAGAGCTTCGTGAACAACAAGTGTTTTAAAAAAGAACAGCTAAGAACTCTACGTAATTAAATGCAACAAATTAATAGAATCTTTATATATTTGGTAGTGGAAATGTTGAAGGGAAGCAAAGGAGGGAGTCCAGTGCAAGACACCTTTCATCCAAACCACAACCTCGCTTCTAAGCTTCGTGGCACACGGCCTATTTGTGGTAGGAATCTCCGATAACGGGTAGGCAGATCACGCAAAAACTAAGGTCTAACTAAGGAAATGAGTGCATGCGAAAAGTAGGGGGGGGGGGGGGGGAGGGAATATGCTGTCTGCTCAAGCTTAGCTGTTCTCACCTCCAGCACACCGTCATGGAGTTACAAAGGGAACCCATCAACCTCGGGCGAAATTGGATTTAGCAAGGAGAACATAACCAATGTGAAGAAAACTGGCAGGAATGAAGGGAGAGTGCTCGCCCACCTTTGGATCTCACCTTCCTGAAATTTGTTTTGTGCGAGGGTTGAGTGAGGGCGAGAAGAATTTTAAGAAGGGGAGGAAGACACGTGAAGAGATGTAGCATGCATGCAATGTCGTGTAACAACCACGTAACCATTTCTGGCCTGGATCCAAATCGAAGATGAAGGAGGAGCCTGGTAATATTTACTAGATAAAGAGGCCAAAAACAAAAAGGGCAAAAAAACTGGGCATTAATAAAAAACCTAACCAACTAAGCTAATAGGCCAGCGCTGTGCGATAATAAAATAAAAAATATAATTATATTTGTTATACTAGAGAAATCTATGAACCCACTTGTTAGGTACCCAACACAGTCCCTCCTATGGATGAACCTGGAAGGTCTGCAAACTCTTTCTATCAAGTTGAATGTGTCCAGATAAGCTTCGAGCTAAAAATGCTTACTCAAACTTGAACTCATTGAGTTTAAGTTGGCTCACGAGCCTCTTAACAAACCTTTTTATGGTAGAGTAATTTTATATTCCTTGTATATGAACTTTCTTTGAAGAGATATTTAAACTCGTTAGTATTCTCATTGATAACAATGCTTGGATATTACAACGAGAAGTTGTAACACCACGAGTGTGGAGAGCGGTAGGTATGGTGGCTTGTGCTTCTTGTGTATAAAGGAGAATCTGGAAGTTGCAAAGTCATGTTGGCTGCGAGAAGTGGTTTTGATGTTTGTGCACGAAGGAGAAGCTTAGTGGACGATGACGGAGGAGATGGGAAAGGAGGAGTCCTTGTGTCGTGCGTGGGAGAGAGATGGGTACGACTCGTATGGGTTTTTTTAACTTTTGTTACTTTTCTAATCATATAAATTTGAGAATTAGGGAGAAGTTTGACATCAAGAGAGATAATGGTAAATGTCACGCAACTATGAATAATTTGTTAGTGTTGCACCACTTAGGAGGATCGATGGGTATCATGTTTGACCCGTGCATTTTGATCCTAAAACTCATGGATATCCGATAGAAAATACAGGGTCAGGTACCTAATATATCATGACCCATGACTCATTCAAAACCCCATTTGGAAAAATGGGTACTCTCAGTTTGGGGCTTAAAAAAATAAATCGATCGAGTGAATTAGAAAACTAGCGATTAGATATGGATCGGCAATTAGTTCAATTCTCAAATCCAACAATATGGATGTAGATTTGGATACATAGATTGCTAAGTCGATTTGTTAAATCTTCATCCAAACTTATTATCATTGCAAATCAGCACTCTAATAGAATATTTTTTCCAGTAAATTACTAAAAATAATTTGATTTTAATTTAACAATAACTATTTTTGAAATCAAAATCGAATATTTTTAGTAGTTGTCACGTAACCTAATCTCACAATGACAAGTAGAAAAAAAACGTATATTGTCTAACATTATATTATATACATGGCGTATTAATCATAAACATATAATTCATTACCTCAATTTTCTAGATAGTTTCCTGATCATTCAAAAATGTATAACATAAGAGATCGTACCATTGCGAGAACTCGCCTGCTAGGATCTTTGGATACTCGGGTGGATCATCGCACACCGTCATCGTCGTTGATTTGGCAAATCAAAACAAGTTGAAAAGGAAATCGAGGAGTTGTGTGCTGAGTCCAATGATGTTGGTGTGTCCAAAAGTCGAGGCCACGTCTCGACCCGCGGTCTGCGGAAGTTTGTTGGACTCAAGCTAGTCTTTTTGAGTTGGGCCAAGTCAAGCCAAATGTTGCACTATACTTAAACATGACAATATTCGTTATCGGAAACTATGCCTATTTTGGAATATATGCATATGACATAATATAAATAGCTGGATACATAATGCGATATATACATATTTGATAAATTAAGTTTATAAAAAAAATATAATCATCAATTTTGTGCATTTATTTGATATGTATCTACTAATATTTTTTATTTTTATATAAGTGAAATTTCTATGGATACTCGCGGATACCCGCTACCCATAGAATTAAATCGGGTACCCGTTGGAAAGGGTTGAGTCGACCAGTGGCCCAGTAGTGAAGGGTTGCGACGGGTCACTGCCAAATGGAGCAGGGTACCCGTCTCGTGAATACTACCATTTCCTCCTCATATTCATCCATCATATATGCACGTATGGAAAGGAAAATACATAATAAAAATTACCAAAATCAAAACGAGTTATTAAGTCGGGTAAGTGAGTTAAGCTTAGCACAAATCAACGCAAGCTCAACTTGTACCCTATCGAGTCATTTATATGACTTGGGCTCGACAGCTTTTGGAGACTCACGAACCTTTATTACGTTTAGTCCGATTCGGGCTCATCAATAAGTAGCTTTCATGACATTTGTAATCAAAATGTAGCAAGGTTTAGGTTTTTATACGAGTGGCCTTTAGGAGACCGCGGATAGTGAAAGCCCTACATTCACCACACAATTAGGAGAAGCACCCCCAACATCCATGGACCTAACCTTGTTTATATAATTGACCTCATGGAAACATTAAGGTCCTTATAGAAGAATGACAGTGTAAAATCCACATTAAAGACAACCCTCCAAGAGATGTGCAAAACTCTAGGGTTTCATATGGCACTCTCCTGCTAGAAGAATACCGTCGAGGAGTTTTCTAGGACTTTTCTAAGGTTGTATATGTATAGATACCTTGATCTCCAAGATACATGTATCGTCGACAAACCTTCCGCCTACCATGATGATAGGGATATTACATGTAAATCATGATCTAATATTGAAAAAATTGCAGACTATACGATCCTTCAAGTAATGAACATAAAATAGTTAATGTAATGCGAAGTTCTCGAATGAGTTCACATAGTACCTATGTTTTCCCTCGCTTCAAAGCACACTTTGTTATCTAGTTCCTTTCATACTAGATATGTAAATGTAGGGTTTAGACACCTTCGGATTTTTGGCTACTGAAGCAGTACAGCTTCTCAAAAGGGTCCAAAGAATTACGCACATCAATGTCATGGTTCCCAGATCTGTAGATGTTGTATTTCGAAGAATTGGATTCGCCAATCAAAAGGGATTGACGACGCAGCTTGTTGTCTGTCTCCCATCAATCTCTCTGTAATAGTTTTTGTGTTTCATGAGATCTCTACCGACTAAACAGTAAGTCATTATTGATGTAGATCGTAGCCGTTTGAGTAAATGTAGGATCCCACCTTCATGATCTCTTACGATAACTTAGGATATCCTCCTTGGTCAACCATCACAAAGGATCCCTATCTTCACCTTTCACCATCTAAGGACCACACAATACTCTTCTCAATCACTATCTAATCATCATTAACCAATGTATTAGTGATATTTTCATCCTTATTTTTTTTCTATTTTTTTTCACTAGTAGGATTTGAACCCTGGTCCTTTAAAGTGGGAGCCACCGTTCTGCCACCAGACCATTAGAGAGGTTCTGTATTTTCATCCTTATTGTCTTCTTTGGTTAATGAATATATATAATGTCTATCTCTTCCTCACATTCATCACATACACACAAGAGAAGAAAGTTAATTTTCCATAATCTTCTAATTATTCTTGAGAAGTAAGAAACCTCCCTTCCATTCCCCACATTCTTTGGAAATTTCCCATACAACTCTTTGCAAGAGTCATCACGAACAAAAGAAAGCCTTAGGCTCTTCATGCATCTCTCAACAAGCTGGTTCTCAAAACTTTGAAGCAAGACAAATGCTAAAAAAATATATGATCCCCACAAAGCTCCTATTTGATTTTTTTTCAAACCTCTTCATTTCATTTTCCCGATCATCTTCGCCCCACGTGTCAATTGCTCGTAAACTTCAAATATTCAATTAGCATGCTATCTTGTAAACAAGGTTTATTCATACTCTTTCCACTTTTATAGTCGCGGAACATTTCTTTTGATATTATTCATTCACTTCTCCTTCACGTTCACCTATCACCTTTTCTGCAATCTCATTTAGTAAGTGATTTGTCGACTTGTTAGTTGTAGTGTCTATGATACTCTAAGCAAGCAAATGCTCCCAAGTCACCAATTTATTCTTCTATCTTTAGATATCTTCTTCAGGCAAACCCTCATAGATCCTTTGACAAAAGTCTTCACCACAATTTAGGTAGTCATTAATTCTTTTGGGTTCTACCCATCAAAGATGATTCCTTTGTATGTAGTGATGTTTTGGTTGAAGGATTTAGTTTTCATTTATTCATGTTTCTCATGTGTTGAAGAGTGCTTTAGTGTGTTGTGTTTAGTCCCACATAGTGAAGTAATGTCATTTTGTTGTGTTGGTGGGAGCACATAAAGAGCCACACACTCAATGTAATCTTTGAGAGTCAGTAAATAGACTATCGGTCCTTTGCGACGGTTCTTCCATGGAATGGTTCTTTCATGGTTTCTATCATACTCCTTAGGGAGTAGAGTTCTACGTAAAATCAAAGTCTTTTTTATTTTGATCTTTTATTTGCTTTCGTATTTTGTATTTCGGCATGGGATCGGAGCGAATCATTCTCATGGTTGTTTAACGAATTCGAGATATGCTTGTGATATGTCAAATATTTCCCTTGAATCCGTGGATCATTTTCTCCATTTTTTTATTTTCAAGATATCTATTAGATCTTGAAGGACAAGTTCATGAGGTTTCCGTGAGAACTGTAAGGGTTCGTTTGGTAACCGGGTTACCCGAGGGTAATCTGGTTTACCCCTCTCTATTCTTGTGTTGGAATTACATTACAAATCATAGTGATATCACATCACATTCCTTATTCTAACCCTCTTTAACCCTAATAACCATCCCAAACAACTGCTATTCACATCAGGTTTCCCCAATCCACCCCATCCCAGTAATCAAACAGACCCTTAGGGGTGTTTGTTCGGAGGGTTACCCCCCAAAACCCATATCTCTAACCCACTAGTGGCGCTCACTCTCTCCATCAAAAATTACATTATACCATCATATCATTTAAAAATTATAAAATACTTAACTTCTACTCACTATTCCAAACTTCAATACAATGACATCACAACAATTACCCACTTTTTCAAATTTCAATATAATCATATCATAATAATTACCCGCCTTTTCAAACTTCAATACAATCACATCACGCAAAACCTCCAACTCTAAACATAGCAACCAAACACTAAAACACAAAAATGGGTTGTCCACCTCCAGATAACCTACAAACCAAACGTACCCTAAGGTAGGCAACATGCCCCCCATGTGATGACCATTTTGAAGCAAACATGCGCAACGTTTGAGGTTCTACCACCTCGCCACCGCTGATTATGTGGGGATCTTCAATATCCCTAAGCATGATTGATGACCATTCCCATCAAAGATGCATCACTCTAGCTTTTTATGTCTTCTACCCCGATGGTCCGATATGTTACTTGCTGCAGATTGTTGGGAGAAGGCTTAGTTTGATCATTGATTGCTCGCAAAGCCATGGAGTTGCAGATTATTCCGTGCTTCACCGTGCTCTATATGACAATTGATAGTAGACATGCAAGGAACATCTGATGTCAGCAACATGGAAGCGGATCCTCTGCTGGGCAGCAGGGATCTGCTGCAACAGAGAGTGTACCCGATCCGCTCGATCGAGATCGAGCGGTTCGCATGAAATCAAGGATTTTGTGGGTCTTTACCGTGCGAACCGCTCGATCTCGACCGAGCAGCTCGGGTACTCTCCCGGGTTGCAGCAGATCCCTGCTGCACAGCAGAGGATCCACTCCCCAGCAACATAAGCCCCTACGACGTATCATGTCTCGCTGTAGAGAAGGACCATATTTTCAACCAACGTTAATGAGCATTCTATGTTAGGGACAACAACGACGTTGGCAAAAGGTTGTTGTTGTGTTATGATGGTAATAACAACCCCAGGAAAAGAAGCTTGTGGAGGCACTAGAAGTTCATGGCATGGCTCCAATGGTGGTGGGTTTTCCGGTAATAGTGGTAGCGCCGCTAGACCAATATGCAGATACGATGAGAAAAGTCATGAACTACGATGGTGCAGCAACGCAAGAGAATTGCTAAGGCGATGCTCCAAGATCACAATGGTGGATGTGGAAGATGGGTTCTTTTCAACCTGAGAAGATGAGTCGACAAGAAACAAGGTGACCCTATTTATAGAAAGGAAGACAATGCTCTTCAACCAACTGCAATCCTTTATTTTTTTGGGGTATTTTTTGCATTGTTGTTGGGACCAATGGCCTCACTGCCACTCTATTTATAAGACAAAGCAGATAAGCCGTTGTGACAAAAGGGATAGATGATGATGAGTGAAAACAACAACAAAAAAAAAATATGTGGGCTGTAAAAAAGAAGGAAAAGCTTATTGGAAAAGAAGAGAAAGGCTGCAATGATTTTTTTTGGATGTTGAGATTTTAAAATGAAAAATAGAAGGAGGGACTGCTCAGAATAAAAAGAAAATTTTTAATGACTGGAAAAAATGATGAATGATTACAAAGAAAGAGAAAAGTTGGGTAAAAAAGGGAGAATATAGTAAAAAAAGAGGTTGGGACTAAAAAAGAGAAGGAGACATTTGAGTATTTGTATATCCCAAATGGATATGTGAGAAAGGAATGAGTGTTGGGTAGTAGTTTCAAGACCTTATCATTGTTTCATACACTCTTAATTAGACTGACCGGGTGCTTCAGAGTTCTCCCAGTGAGAGACTCATTATTTTGCTCCACTCTCCATTTACCGCGAACTCCATAGTGTATGGATATCCCTATGATATTTTCTATTTGACAGTGATCTTTAGTGTGTATTGATATTTCCATGACATGTTCCGTGGATCACGAACCCCAGTGCGCATGGATATTCCCACAACAAGTTCCAGTGATCGTGAACTCCACTACGCATGGATATTCTCACAACATTTGTTTGTTCGACCCTTCAGAGAGAAGGTGTAGTATTCGATGAATGAGACATGTTACGAGCTAGAGTTCTCCGAGTGAGAGACTCATTTCAATACTAACTGGTTCGCAGTCCAACATCCAATTGCTCCTCATCAACATGGCATGTGAAGCAACGTCCCCGATGACAATCAACATGGTATGTGTTGAGTTGATATTGTCCGTAGTGTCTTGTACTCGGTGAGTGAGTGTCTTCTTTATCTTTGTCCAAGCTAAGCATTGCATGCTCCCACTTGAGGAGGAGCGCTGAAGAGTATCTTTGATTGGTCATGTTCAGTCCAACATCATCAAAATGATGGTACTTTGTTGTGTCGGTGGGGCTACATAAAGAGCTCCACAACCATTTAACATTTGAAAGAGATTAAATATAATATCACCTATTTCATCCCGCTCTTGAAGGAGTAGTGCTCCAAGTAAAATCAATCTCTTCTTTTTATTTTGTTATTGCTTTAATATCCTTCAACATTTCATATTTCAGCATTGATAAAGGAATCATAAGAAAATTAAAATCTTAATCAGTGAATCTGAAAAAGACATAGCCCTTCTTATTTTATAGATTCTTTTTCGAATCATGATCGAAATATCACTTGCAAAAGATTTACTCTGGTAACCTTGCATCCATCTGTTCTCATGAAAAATCGGTTAGGCGACAAATGGAGTGACATAATTGAAAGCATCTCACATTTGAGAAAAATGATGTACCTTAATAGTTCAGGGAAGTCCCATTATTTCAAGAAAGTCACACTATTTCAGTTATATGTGTTTTCCATAGTTAATCAAATCATTAGTTCTCAAAAACTTTGAATTACACAGGGAAGTTCGCTATTTTAGTTTTTTTTAAAAAAAGATTTACCCATTTTCGAGGGTTAACTTATTCCATTTGAAAAAGTCAACTAGCCCCCCCCCAGTTGACTTAAAAGACATATCTCACACCAACAGTTCATCCCACCGTCCATTACAACTCACATCCAACGGTCACCAAGCGTCCCAAACCCCGCGAAACAAACCCAAAACCCTATCACCCTCCCTCCACCGTCACCTCGCCGCCACCATCGCCATCCGACCACCACTATGGCCTCCGACGCCGCCTCCGACACAGAGAAACATATCTCCACCGCCGCCGCCGATCTCTCACTCGACCCCGGCTCGAGGTTAATCCCCACAGATCTCGATCTCGCGCCGTCCAATCCATTATATCTGCTCGTTTTTCCGATCGCAGGGAGTTGACATTGGACGAGAGGTTCGATCTGGTGCGGAGCATCGGCGAGGAGTGCATCACAGAGGAAGAGCTCCGGAATCTCCTAACGAAGAAGCCAAATCCCGTCTGCTACGACGGATTCGAGCCATCAGGGCGCATGCACATTGCCCAGGGCGTCGTGAAGGCGATCAACGTGAACAAGCTTACAAAGGCGGGCTGCACCGTGAAGATATGGATTGCGGACTGGTTCGCGCAGCTCAACAACAAGATGGGGGGAGATCTCCGGAAGATCCAGACCACCGGGAGGTACCTCATAGAGATCTGGAAGGCCGTCGGGATGGGGCTCGACAAGGTCGAGTTCGTGTGGGCGTCGGAGGAGATCAACAAACGCGCGGACGAGTACTGGCCGATCGTGATGGATATTGCCAGGAGGAACACGCTACCGCGGATTGTAAGGTTTGTGTTTTTCCCCTTTTGTTTTTTTTGAATCAGATTAGAATCATTGGATGCAATTTCTTGGATCCACCAATGTACGTCGTCGTCGCCCTTAGATCGAGATAGAACGAGAGAGAGAATGTGAGAGATAGATCGAGAGAGAGGGATTTGAGGAGGGGGCTCCCAACGGGATGCACTTCTCCTCCGAGTGGAGGTCTATATATAGGCGTGAATGTCCTCGTTTAGTCCGCCCCCTTCCCCCACACCTGACGGTTATGGCCTTCCTAAAGACTCGGCCTCGCCGCAACCGCCGACGGCGGTTTCTTGACCACGCAGGTCATGCGGCCGTTCTACACAATTAGGATAAATTGCTGTTTCTGGAAACTGGTAGATTTAGTTCAGAGATCACGAGAAGGCCTTATTTCGACACAATTCATGATGAGAATGAGAATTTTCTCTGTTTCTGACATTATTGGGAAGTTTCCGGATGAGGTATTCTGATGCAGAATGAGAGTTCACATGTAGACCCAGAAAGTGAATGTGATTTCTCGCTTTGATTGAGGATGGAGAAGAGAACTTGGAAATGGATTCAGCATACGAATAGAGCTGTAATGCAACCTATATGTGGCTTTAGTTTCAACTAACTTTCAAGTGATTTGTTTCCATTTCTAAAAAAGTGATTTGCCTCAATTTAAATGGAGCATTTTATTTCACATGTCATTTCACTGGATATATAGTTGGCATAATTAGTTGGAGCAGTCATCGAGTTGATGCTATTATGAGTCAGGCATTGCAGAACTAATCATGATTTGGGGCTTTGTTTTTCAGATGCTGCCAGATTATGGGCAGGAGTGAGCAAGATGAGCTGAGCGCTGCCCAGATTATGTATCCATGTATGCAGTGTGCTGATATATTTTTCCTAAAGGTTGCTCCTTCTTCCCACTTTTGGATAGTTGCTTGGTCAACGTTGATGAAATGTTTATGTGTGAATCTGCTCCAGCATGCTGGAACATTTGCATGCACTAAATTTAACTGTTTGCCCAAACCTATGCTTGAATATAGATCAAATTACCATGCATTAATTATGTAATTCTTTCTTAATAGGCGGACATCTGCCAACTAGGAATGGATCAGCGGAAGGTTAATGTCCTTGCAAGAGAGTACTGCGATTCCATCAAGAGAAAGAACAAGCCTATCATTTTATCGCATCGTATGTGTTTTGATTTTTTCTATTCTAATCTTATTTTGTCATTTCAAAGTATGAAACAGTAATGCTTTCATATGGAAATCAATGTGATTGCAGATATGTTGCCTGGTTTGCAGCAAGGGCAAGAAAAAATGTCCAAAAGTGATCCATCCTCTTCTATTTTCATGGAGGATGAGGAGGTATGCTTATGCGGAATAGTGAATAGCTTATCCGTTCTCTTATTTTTCCTCACATTATTATTATGGGATTGTGCTGATGGTTTAGTGCAGAATGCCATCATTAGTTTAGTGAATAATCACAAACTTGTTGGTTTGTCATTCCCGTCTATATGTAGGTTAAACATGCAAACCAATTTGAAATAATTTTGAGTGCTTCTGTATGGGGATTGACCAGGTTTTGGTGACAACATATTCACTTTGTGACATTTTATGCACAATCTCTCTTTATAGTCAGTTCAGTGTAGCATAAAATATTTTCTGGCTGATATTACCGATGTAAGAGGAAACCGCCTTCTCAAATATATTACTAGGATTATATAACAATGCAAAAACAACCTTATCAGTAAGCCTTTCCATTCCTGTTAGCCAGAATGTATATAAAGCCATATTTTTTACGAAGGAATCTTTTTTATCAAGGTCCTGAGTGATGTTTAGCATGCAGAGTGCTTACCTGTCTTGTCAGATTCTTTTGATGTTATATTTTTTCTTTTTCTATCTTAATCATTCATAAGCAAGTTACACACTATTCTTTTCTTTTCTTTTTACCCCCATGTTGTGTTTGCTTTTATACATCACTTATCATGCAACTATCGTTCTTCTAGATCAAAAAGTTACTCATGCTTCTTTTCCTTTTTGATCATCTCCTTATGTGATCTTATATCTTGGTGATTCCCACCATTTTTAGTTGTCTACAGTAAACTGCATAGATCCTTGCTGTAGTTTTAACATTTGAGCTTTTTGAAAGGTTGATCATTAGAGAGTAATGACCATCCATGAGGTATTATTAACTCACCTCAATAAAGGAAAAAGTTACAGTTCTCCCTCCCATGAGTTTTTCTTACATAGATCAGACATCAGAGTACACATGTTGCCCCCACCCAAAACAAAAAACCATCAAACAGATGCCTGTGATATGCGATCCGGACACGGGAAATCCAGACTTCTCTCAACTTCTCTTGTGAGCAAAGCACAACTGAAGAAGAGGTGTCCACTTCCTCTCTGCTACCACGTTGGCACAAGTCAACTCGTCTATGCCATTGAGACCCATCTCTATATGTAGACTACACCAATAATTCACTATCTTTTGATTAACCATGATAAGACAAGACCTTGACCTTAATATCATTATTGTGGATTTTGATACCATGATATAATGGTGATACTTGATCAATATATTGTATTGATGGGGTTCAGGTGCCAATATCACCATAGATTTCCCTTTTTTTGGATATCGGTCAATATATGAACGATATGTAATGTTTTCTACTCATCGATACTGGCAAATTTGGAAAAGTTTAAAGTGAAATCGATGTACATGCTCTTTTGTCGACATGGCCTCTGATTGTTTTTATTGTTTCTTATTGTGAAGAAAGGAGCTTGGAAAGTTGGATTTCGATTTTAAAGCCTTTAGCGGTCAATTTGTTAGGTCTAGAAAATCACTTTTTTGAGCCTTTCTTGAGATTTTCACTGATATATTAGGATATTTCCCTTTCCAGATCTGCTAATACAGGAACAAAATCGATATATCAATCCATTATCATAACTTGACTGACTTTCTTATGCGATCATCAATAATCAAATCCGATTCGATTTTATTAGATTTTTAACATACTTGTTTTTAAATTATGAGCAACAAGATTTTGATACATGGACGTTTCTTCAACTGTATGGATTGTAGGTTACTTGGACCTAACTAATCTATTTTTTATTATAACACTTTTTTATTAATCAAGTGAACCTTCCTGAAGTGTAAGGTTGTTGAGCAGGCTAAAAGAGGGCATGGAAGGCCCAAGAAGTGTTGGAATGAGACTATACAAAGGGATCTTAGTTTTTTGGACCTAAGCCCGAGAATTACCTAAGATAAATCTGAATGGAGGCAAAAAATCCATGTAGCCGACCCCAAGGCCCTAAATGTCGGTTTCGGTCACCATTTGGGTGACCGACCGAGATGGAATTTCGGTCGAAATTCAATCGAAATTTCCGTCATTTTTTGTACTAGGGCCCTCATATTTCGGTCATTTCGATCGAATTTCGATTTCAGCGGGATATCGATATTCGACACAAATTCGACCGACTTTCGTTGAAATTTGAGGCCATGGCCGACCCTACTCAATGTGGGAAAAAGCTTTATTGTTGTTGTTGAAAGCGAACCTCCCTGACATCCCCAACCGGGCCAACTCTACTTTTTACCACTTTTTGGTGCAATAAGTTTAACAAAATATAAATGTTAAACGTGGCCAAAAAACTACTAACAACTAGCATATGAAAAACGACAAGTGGAACGAGGCGACTACCCTAGAATCAGTGCGAGGCATATCCTCGACGCAGTCGAGGTGTAAGCTTCAATATTCTGTTAAAAAATTATACAAGCTAACAAACAATATTATATAAATAGTAAGAAAGCTACATCATGCTGCTTAATTGCAATAAAAAGTGCAATTCAACTCATATATCAACAACAAAACAATGAGTTGCTCTTGGTATTTATGAAATTCATTGCATAATTGCAATAAACAACAACAAAGACTTTCCCACATTTAGTAGGGTCGACTACATGTATTCTTTGCTTCCATTTAGATCTATCTTGGGTCATTCTCAGGTTTAGATTCGAATAACTAAGATCTTTGAATAATCTCCATCCTACACTTCTTGGGCCTTCCTCACACTCTCTTAGCCAACTCATTCCAAATCTCGCATCTTCTAACCGGTGCATCATCTGACCTCCTTCATAAATGACCAAACCATCTTAAGTGGTTTTATCTCATCTTATGTTCTGTCGAAACTACACCGTTTTTCCTTTTGATCTCTATGTTCCGAATTCGATCTTTTCACGTATAACTACACATCCACCGTAGCATTTTTGTTTTTATTACTGTTCATCTCTGCACATGTCTATGATTTACATGCCAACATTCAGATCCATAGAGCATATCACATCTCTAGGTTGCTTTGTAATACTTTTTAATGGTTTTTAAAGGATTTTTCTTATTACACATCTAGATAAGAAAGTGATTTATGTCATGCTCCACCCAAACTATCTCCAAATATTGCCAAAGCTTCAAAGTGATTTACCAACATCGTGTTAAAATTTTGATCGCTTTGGATGTGCTCCCACCCGTAGTTAGGACATGGATGAGTTGGCTACTATCCATGATATGGATTGTGTTTGCATTGCTTTCTGTTAACCAGATTTACCACGATCTTTGTTTCTATTCTCTACCTTGCACTTCTTGTTTTCCTCTTATGACAATGTTTTGACAAACATGGCATTCTTCCAGTTAATGAAGGTTCATAATTCTATAATCTTCCAACATGTCAAGTCTAGTGATGTTTTTCCTATGTAAGTTTCCAAAGTTGTGCCCATTGAGCTTGAATATCCTTTTGGTAGTTGATCAACATCTTCCTTATCGATGTTAACTTTGCCATCATCCACTTTGTTGTTGATTCTCCAACATGAAACCCATCCAAAAGTATGCTATTGTGGGTATGAAGCAAGGTTTGAAAAAATGAAAGGTGGAACGAGGCGTAGGCCTCAGTTTGTATAGGAAAATAATTACAAAAAGTATAATATATGAAATAATTTAATCTGACAGTCGACAAACATAATATATAACATTGTAATATATAATGAAATTACGAAGGTAAGAACATGAAAAAATTATATGTTAATTCCATATTCCATAAACCTTTCCACTACTTTTCTTTTATTAGTACAAGGAGTTACGGTGGTGGGTCCCAATTGGGGCGCCACCCATTTTCTTCTAAAAAACCTTTCCATTATCAAAAAGGAAGTCACTGGTGATAGTTGTCATTAAGGGTACTCGAGATGTTGATATGAATCATATGATTTGAATCATAACCGTATGTTCTGTTGAATCCAGTTGAGGAATGGTTCGATGTCCCCCTGTGCCACCATGCCCTACCAGTACGGGGGTCTCGTTGCCCGATCAACGAGCCTGGGGATCTGGGCCCCCCTTGTGGGGGTTGCTGGGGGCAACACCCCCATCCCGGATTTTTTTATATGTGTATTTGAATTCACATGCATCTGAGATTTGCGGATGCATATGTTTGATGGTGTAATATTAAGAGTTCGTTGAAATAATTGGACATGTTAATGGTAAATATGAATAAGAAAGATGTCAATTTAAGCATTCATCTTGTATAAATATATCCTCAACAAATAGGCATTTATAAACATTTGAAACTACCAATAGAACCAATTATATTATTAAAATAATGTTTGCTAAATCCATAACGCCTCAACGACCGCCTCGCCATGCCTCGCTGCCTCGCCTCGACCGCCTCAGCTAGGGGGTTTTAGGCGGTCCCCTCGAGGCTCTTTTCCTCTGTCTCGTTTCGCCTCGAGTGCCATTACACCTCGAGGCATGTTTTTTCGAACAATGCTTCTTCGCCTTCTTCTGGTCCGGTCCAGTCGCTCACATATGTCCTATCCTTGGAAATAAATAGGTCTGTTCCTTGTTGAGATTGTCACTCCTTCAGTTTTGAGTTGAATTTCACAAAAACTAAGTCACTCAGTCTCTTGGTTTCAAGTTTATTCCTCTTTTTAGTGTGGATCTGCAACACAAGTATTTACTCAAAATGTTAATTGATTCAATCTTAGTCTAATTAATAATCATAAATCACAAATGTGGGCGTGTATCGCCAAAGAGCTCCAATTCCTCTCACATCTAGAAGAAGAGGATGCCAACTTTAATATCTTCATTGCCATTGCCTTCATGTATGGTGTCTCGCCACCATATTATGACCAACAATTCGCTATAAGAAAGAATAGGACGCCATTTCCTTAGTCCGTGCATTCTTGAAATATGTGTTAAGTCATAAAGCGTGTATTATAAGTGACATGCTACTACCTGTATTAAACCCATCGTCATTGACAAATCTCTGCCTAATAGCTAGTGGTTTTTCGAATGGACCATCTCTAATTTTTTATAGAACCATTTCTTTTGTTGTGATGATATCTTAAACGTCCAAATCAGGGCAAAATATCTCTAAACAGTATCAAAAACCATTTATGACAAAGCTATCTTTTGAAACGGCTTTATCATCTTATAAAAATAATAGGGTTGAGATAATGAGCTGCAAGTTGAAGAGAACTGTCTAACCTCCCTCTCGACTTTGAATCAATGGTATCAATGTAGGGCTTCTATGAATGCTCAAGATCTTTAAAAAGTCTCTTTATCTCCTTTGCATTTTGAAGCTCTTCATACACAAAGCTCAATGATTGCCTTCGATCACCATTAATAGTACGCAAGATGGACGAGCGAAGAAAAAACCTTCAAGGTCAAGGAAATTTGGCTCTAAAATGATGTACTAAGAATAATTTATCCAACCATTTCACCTTTTCTTGTCTTGCATCACTTGCACTCTCTCCATTCATCAGAATAAAACATCAATCTCAGCTTCTCTTTCTTTTCAAAGTCCCGTTGTAGCATGAGAAAGCACATGGCAAGTCTTGTTTTCCGTAGTCTGACTCTCACACTTTCAGGTAAAGTACCGCATCAAGCTGAGCGTCTTTGCATGGCTTTAGAAGAAAACATAGGAGAAGAAGGTTCCATAGGAGCTCAAGCAGGGGATCAACCAATCGAAGGTGCAGCCCGGGTCTGGCGGAGGAGCAGTTGTTGGCATAGAAGCACATCAAAAGCGAAGAAGCAACTATTGGCGGAGCACAGCGAAGGCAGAGGGGGTTCTGTGGGGATGAGGTTATGGCTTCATAGCGTCGAGGGTGAGGGAGGGCTCCTGTCGGACTTCTTAGCGTCAAGGGTGCGGGGGTAGGTTCTATTCTATCGGGTTCAGGTCGAGGACGATGGGGGTATACAACAACTCAACAACTTATGCTCAATTACATATGCGGTCGCATATGCAGATTACTCGGACCAAGCATGCGGCAATAGCGCATAACCAACACATAGGTCATATGTGGTGCACTAGAGGTTCGACTCCGTATATGCGACCACATATATTCCCGCATGGTCTGAATTTCTAAACATTGGGCTCTATGCATGAATAAGGCCCTTTTAATAAAAATGGGTGCTCAAATTTTGGGGAAAAGGTGATATGACCTTGTGTACTGATGCAGAGTATTTATGGTATTTATGGATCCTTGACATGTAACATTGTGCATTACCCATCATCTCTTTTGCATGGAATTTATAGGATACTCCAGGAGTTGGGGGATTTACTACAACCAATTATTGGTAATGGTGACACCTTTCTCTTCTGACGAGACAAGTGGATTGGCTTTGATTCTCTAGGGGAACGTTACCCTCATCTCCTTGCACTGGCAGAAGATCAAAATTTGCGTATTCGACAAGCCTTGATAATGGAACATGGATGCCAACATTCAGGAGTTGATTCTTGGAGCAAAGGATGAGCGAGTACTTGGCAATACTCAATAATCTGTCTGATTTTCATGGTTTGTCTCAGGGGAGAGGTCATTTCTGTTGGGCTAATGGTTCTTTCTATGTAAAAAGGCTTATTGAATATTTTCTCATAGTCCAATGTGATTCAGGATGATATGAAGCATGATTGCAGGATAATATGGAGCTGTAAAATTCCTAAACAAATTAGAGTATTTTTGTGGCTTGGTAGACATGGACAGTTACCGACTAAGGTGAGACGGGATAATCTTCTTCATACGGGTGACCGTATTTGTGGAAGATGTGGTGAGGAAGAAGGAGATATGGATCATATTTTATCCAAATGCAACCTTTCTTGCATGGTATGAAACACTGCAAATATCGCTTGGATCAAATTTGAAGAAGTCTATTCTTTTTTGACATCTATATTTGCAGTGGGTGGTAATTCACATGAAGACATCACTTCTTGTTTCACACTTCTTCGAGCTATTTGGTATGCTAGCAATGAGGGTTTCTTTCGTGAGCGGAGGTTCTATCTTGAGAATGTACTAAGTCATTACTGAGTCATCTTGTCGGTATGGAATTGCCACTGATTCCATTTAATTTCTCTGTAATTTAATTTATTTTCTTGTGGTGGCTGACGAGACTAGAGATGGAGTAAATGAGAAGCTTGTGTTTTCGAGACATGAGTCGGAGAGTAAAGGATTTCGTATAAGTAGGGCTAAGGCAGAATATATGGAGTGCTCCTTTGATGGAAGCAATGGTGAAGGAATCGAGGTGAAGATTGGTGATGATTATTTTCTTGTGGTGGCTGACGAGACTAGAGATGGAGTAAATGAGAAGCTTGTGTTTTCGAGACATGAGTTGGAGAGTAAAGGATTTCGTATAAGTAGGGCTAAGGCAGAATATATGGAGTGCTCCTTTGATGGAAGCAATGGTGAAGGAATCGAGGTGAAGATTGGTGATGATAACATTTAGAAGAGAGATTCTTTTAGATATATGGGATCTATTTTGCAACATGATGGGGAAATTGATGGAGATGTTACTAGTAGAATAAATGCAGGGTGGCGAAAGTGGAGAGGAGCCTCTGTTGTTCTCTGTGATAAGAAAATTCCTTTAAAAATTAAAGGAAAGTTTTATAAAGCAGTTGTGAGACCTGCTATACTCTATGGATCTAAATGTTGGCCTGTGAACCATAGACATGTGCAGAGAATGGTTGTAGCAGAAATGAAAATGCTAAGGTGGATGCGTGGACATACACGTAAAGATCGGATTCGGAATGATGCAATCAGAAAGAAAGTTGGTGTAGCTCCGATCGATGATAAGATGCGAGAAAATCGCTTAAGATGGTTTGGTCATTTGCAAAGAAGATAATGCACTAGTGTCGCGACCCCTAATTCTGGGCCGTCGGATCCTCCCATAATCCGATCTGGTTACTCAGCAATAATTTATTCAGCAATCACAACTAACATTCAGAAACAGACTGCAAATAAAAATACTCACAAGAAAGTATTTCAACACTTTGCCATTCACAAAATAAAGTTCAGATGATACATTGTCCCACTATAATCATTTATATGTACATCAGCTTGGAAGGAAAATATCTAAAAGATTACTAACTACCTTAAAAAGTAAAGCTACTTTGGCTGGCTGGATGTCTAGTATGTAAGCTGGTTCGATTTTTAAAGTCCTTACGATGACTCACCGACATCTGTTGGGTTTTCTATAAATCATTGGATAAAAATTAGTGAATGCTAAGTAACGAAGAAGAGAAAAACAAACAAATTGTGTAATTTTGCAAAACTTGTTATCATAAAAGGTTTCATTCATTCTTGTTAATTTAAGTCATATTCCTTTTTATTCCATGTCAGGGATTAGTCCAGGGGAACCCCACATTTCTTGGACTCCGAAGCTGTGGACACTTCGGGATTGGAGATTGTGTTGATCTTGGTAAGCTTATGCCACCGCACGTCGCCTCAACCAATCCTCCAATACTACCCTAACAAATTTTCTTTTCTTTTATTAAATAGGGTCTCAAACCCTCAGCCTGGAAAACAAATGAGCACACCGTCCTCGAGGACTCGGTTGCTTAAAACCTCGGGCTAGCATTTAATCATATAACATAGCGGCTTTAAATACATATTATCGTGACCCAGCTGCTATTGAACCACCCGTGCCTCCACATGGCACGACCACGTCTTTCGTCGTTCAACCCAAAGATATTGGCTCCCGGTACCACGCATTGCAAAACATTTATTTCGTGCGCACTTAACATAACAGGACAACCGTGTACCACATAGGTTGGGAAAGACCAATAAGAGTTCTTTCCGACAAACCTATAGGTTGCATGCCCGACCTGTAGTTCTACTCTCAGTCGTCCTTAACGTGACACACGATCCTTTTCAGGATCCAACTCAAACCACATCAATTCCCATAATGTAATTCTTTCGTTAAGTCGTCGATTTGCATAATTAGCAATAGTTAGTATAGACTCACATATATATTATTCATATGCATATATAGTCGTATTTATGCCATTTTAACTCCCAAAACCTAACTTTCAAAGCCTTCGCATCGATTTGATGCTTAAGCCTTATTTTAATGGGAATTACAAAGCAACTGTTCAGACTTTTTCGAAAATAGCCAAAATTAGGGTTCTTTATAGCACAGAACATAAAATCAAGAATTTCAATAATCTCGTTTGAAAACCGAACATCAAAAGGAAGTATTTCGTTACCTAATTGAGCTCTCCCTCGCGTATGCAAGGCTTTATCGTGTTTCGTTTTCAGAAAGGATGTTTTAAGGCTCCTGAAAAGATCGAATTTCATTTTCGTTTCAAAAACGATAAGAACGTGTCAAGAATGCGAATAACGAACGAAGAACGCGAAAAACATGAAGAACACCAAGAACATATTTTCTCTTGAAATTTCAACAGAGCTTCCCCTTATACGGGGTGATATTTTTAGGAAAATTTCGGCATAGTTCCCCTTATATCGAGACATATTTCTCGGAAAATTTCGGCAGAGTTTCCCCTTGTATCGGGACATATTTCAGAATAAAAACGAAAAGAGTTTCCTTTATAAAATCAATCGAGAGGAAAATAACAACGAAACTGAAAGAATATACTCAAAAAACAAGAGATGAAGAATCGGTAGACACCACGCATCTTAGGTGAGTGAATGTGTGACGAATCACATGATTCATTGACGTGCATAGCCGCCCGCACCTAAGTAGGGTATTACACAGATTTCTCCATCAAAATAACTATAAAAGAATAATTGAAAGAATAGAAACATAAGCGATGGAGAATCGGTAGACACCACGCATCTTAGATGAGTGAACGTGTGACGAATCATAGGGTTCACTGACGTGAATAGTCGCCCGCACCTAAGTAGGGTATTACACGGATTTCTCCATCAAAATAACTATAAAAGCATAATTGAAAGAATAGATTCATAAGCAATGGAGAATCGGTAGACACTCCGCGTCTTAGATGAGTGAACGTGTGACGAGTCAGGGCTCACTGACGTGCATAGCCGTCCGCACCTAAGTAGGGTGTTACATAGATTTCTCCTCGAACCACAACAGGAAACGAATTGGAAAGAAAGATGAATCAAGAATAAAACTTGGAAGAACAAGAGGACGAATTGAAAGCCTGACTTACTAAGCAAACTAAGAGAGGATCGTACCTTTGTCCTCCTCGTTCTCCCGGCAGCGCTTCGCTAGCGCTCCTTCCTCGCCTCCCACTCCTCCTCTCGACCTCTCAACCCTAGCCCTTGGGGTGGTGGTGGTAGTGGAAATCGTAGAGAATGAATGGGTAGGGGTTCTATTTATAGGCTCTCGAAAACACTAACCATTGTTAGAAAACCCTGGTTTAGATCTTAACCATGGTTTAGCGGCCCATGGTTTTGGCCCCCGTGATTTTAGCCAAAACTTATCCCAAACTTGGGACTTAAGTTAGAACATTCTAGAGGATTCTAGATTCGCTAATGATGCTTAATTAAGACTAATCGTGATTCACTTTCACTAATCATAATTTAACTTTCACGGCTTACGCTTATCTTTTTCTAACTATTTATTAGTGTTTGCTAATGGTCATTAGCGGTTTTTAATCCATTATTAGTTTCTTTAATCATGTTTAATTAATCTTAATGACAGTCATTATGGGTTAATAACATCTTAACCCTCCTTACTTCTCTTTCTTCCGAAATTCATAACAAATCGAAACGAAGTCCGATTTACACGAAACAAATTCCGTTGGTTTCCTCTTGACGAGCCGGATCTTATTATATAAGATCCGAGATATACCAAGTTCAAGGCTTTACAACCAATTAGGAGATGCGAGTGTTAGGATGTTGAGCCGGTAAAGAGATGGCGAGGACAGCCCAAGAAGTGTTGGAAAGAAACTATACGAAGGGATCTTAGTTTTATGGATATAAGTCCGGGATTGACCCAAGATAGATATGAATGGAGACGAAGAATCCATGTACCCGACCCTACTTAATTGTGCGAAAAAGCTTTGTTGTTCTTGTTTCTTGTGGTGGTTCCATCTCGGAATCCCACTCGCTTTCTTTTCAGAAAAAGTCCCCTTTTGATGCCAGCTTTGCATTACTTCCATCATTTGTTTTCACAAATGTCCAAATTCCTGCCTTTTTCTAGTCTCTTCTTGGACAAATGAAAGAACGCATCATGCCTTCTTTGAATGCATAAATAAGTTAAAAAAACCGTCGATAAAGACAGTGATTAAGAGTTATTTCTCATTAAGGAAATGACTAAATGGCAACTATTTCATTTACATTGTATGTGGCTGTTCAACTTGGAATTGGTTGTCTGAAAGCATGGTTTATTTTGCTGCTAAATTGACTCTTGATTTAAGTCTTGTTTGTTAGAGGGGAAACACTTGTAAATTGGTTGTGTTTTTTTCTTCTGATTATTGTTTGAAGAAGCGCTTTCAGTTTTTATTATACTATTGTAGGTCGAAGTGAACTTGAAGATAAAGAAGGCATACTGCCCGCCACTGATTGTTGCAGGCAATCCCTGTCTGGAGTACATTAAATATATAATCTTCCCCTGGTTTGGTCAATTCGAGGTTTTGCGAGACGATAAAAATGGTGGAAACAGGTTTGTCTACTGAACATTCTGCCTCAGGTTAACGCTGTTTGTTATACACTACACTACCACCTCCTAACAATTTCTTTTGTCAAAAGAATAATCAACGTGCATTTTTTCCATCTTCTTATATATAGGATCTTCACCAGCGTGGATGAATTGTTTGCTGTGTATGAAGCTGGGGAGTTGCATCCTGGAGATGTGAAACCCGCATTGTCAAAAGCATTGAATAGAATTCTACAGGTGCCCCTCCATCAAGTTAGGCCATATTCTGTATAAGTATTCCCTGTGTGGGTTTTGTTTAATATTGTCACCTAAGTATACACATTTAACGGCTCAAAGCTGCGGGAGATAATTCTCATTACTCATGCTTTGGTAACTAGAGATAACTGCTTGTATATTTCAAAAACTATAACAGACATCTCAAATAATAGTTTATCTCATTAGATACATTAAAATCCTGCAGCAATTATTAAAAATACTCGAGCATCACTGTTTTGACTTGCATGTGAGTGCGTTGCAGATAACCTATATAAACCTTACCCTACTTGGATTCAACTGCTCAGTGTTGCTCTCCTTGAAAGGGTTAGGATAAGAAGGGTTAGGATTGAATTTTGAGTGCATGCAACCATTCCTCTTTTTTGCAACAGTTTATTAATGGAAATGGACGAGCACCCTCTACTTTGCTTACCACATTTAGAACGTAAATGCTAAATCTCGGTTGCATTTGTATTAGCTGCAGAATTTCTGTTCAAATTACCTCTGAATAGAATTGGCTCTGTTAATTTTTCTGTTCTCATTCTGAGGTTTCAAGCGACCATTTTAGTTAGCAATCTTATCTTCTCGAGACCCTTCTTTAGCCTAAGATATTGGGAGAGTTTAATCAAAGCTTCCATAAAGAGGTTTCCATGAATTTGGATGTTTGCATAAAGAGGTGCGCGGATACGATCTATTACTCAGTGTTTTTAAAAGAACTACATATATTGGTTTCTTTCATTTATAAAGAGGAGTCAAATCAGGGTTTATCTTCTTGTGCCACTTTTTTGTCTTGATAGTCAAAATACTTGTCTAGAAGTTTGGAGATGTTCTCCTGAACCTCCTCTGTACGTCCAATCCAAAACACGTGCCATAGACACGTCTAACCAATCTATGTAACAAATCGTCTTTCTCCTCCAAAAGTCTCACAACCAATTTTGAAAGTAGAGCCTTGTTTATCTCGTACTCGTAAAACCTCGAGCCCACCTTCCTTAACTAGCCTTGATTATTTGTTTCGGGCAACCGGTGCCACACCCCTTCTTTCTTGGCTATAAAAGTGGTCTATAAAAAATTTGTGCCATCGACAACATTGCCTTCATCAATATCAAATGCTAGCCTCTTGAAAGACATATAGATTTCCAGTATGCCATATTATGTTCCATATTCGTCGGTAATGGCCATCGTTCTCGCCTCGAAGTCTCCCCACGACCAATGGATCCCAAAGTATTTAATTGACATTTGGGTGCCACCTCCCTCTTCGATAGTTTGAAAGGTTGAAAGAAACAACTAGTCCTATTTATGCACATGTTGGAGAAACCATTGAAAATCTCGGTCAATTTCGTGAGTGTCCCAGCTTCTCGGGATCCACTCTCCATGATGGAAAAAGTATAATCAAGGTATTGTAAATGGTCTGGTGATAGTGTAGTGTGTCAACCACCCAATAGACCAGGGTTCAATCTCCTTGTGGGGGTTGCGTTAGGTAGTCGACAACCAACGTAAAAAACAGTCGAATCTTTTAACATAGATTTGAACAAGAATCCATGTAGCCAACTCTACTTATAGTGGGAGAAGGCTTTGCCAATGTATTATAAAATTGAAACATGGTAAATACTTATAGTAAATTATGTGAAAAGCCATTTTCTACCGTTGTCCCAACTACAATGGCCAAATCACCTCCAACAATCACAAATAGAAGGGGTGTATGGGGACTTCCTTGCTTGACCCTCGTCGAGGTTTAAAGAAACGACCTAGTGGATGTCCTTTGATTGATAGTAAGAAATCGGATTTGGTGACCCAATCTTTTATCCAAGCATTTCGAACTCGGAAATCGATATAGATGTGCTTGCATAATGAGCGCCACATGAAGGTCTGGTTTTTACAATTATAGGTTTCTTTTGAGAAATCTACCTTCGACATTAGATCGATTGTTCTCCTTTCCAACATGTTCCAATTTCTAAGACCGTCAATGAGAACTAGTCATACATCTCCCTTGCACAAAAGGTCGTTTGAAACGACATACAATTGAATCTAGAACCCTTCTGATCCCGCATGCCAGTATCTTTGCCATCATCAAATATGCTACATTTGACAACAATGGGAATGGAATTGTTTCCAATGACTTACAAGGCAATAATGAGGCTAAGGCATTCCTTGGACAACAGTTTGTCACACCTTGTCGAGCTACGATACTTCCTTGGGCTTGAGTTTGCCATGAATTTGAGAGTTCTAGTGATGACACTTAGGAAGTATGTTACATATCTTCTCTTAGAGATAGAGATGGCAGACTGCATACCTGACACTTTTCACAGGCCCTAACATGATGATGATGATATAGATGAGGTGGACAAGAGGAGGTAGAGGAAGCTCCTCGATGTGACTATCACTAGATCCGACAGCTCCTTTGTTGTGAGCAAAGTAAGCTAGTTAATAGAGCAATCACGAGCAAAGGGACTTCTTTTGCCATCACATCATGTACATATGCTGACTATCTAGTGTGGATTCAGAATGCATAGCTATGACGCATGGGATCATTAAAATGATGTGGTCAGATCAGTTCTAACAGATTTAGTTGTTGGTGCGCATCTTCCCATGCAGTTGCTTTGTGACAACCAAGCTACTCTATTTATCGCCAACAATCCTTCTTTCCATAAGATGATTAAACACATTTAGGCAGATTGCGATCACTCACGAGATATGATACAAAAAGGCTTTATCTTATTTCCCAAGCCAGCTGAGGGGAACATACATCAAATGTTTTCACCAAGACCCTTATCAGGGGGCCGTTCCATAGTTGTTCTAGGTTGAGCATGATTGACATTAATGCTCCATCTTGAGGGAGAGTGTTGAGAGTTAATTCGTATTTGCTTATTTATTATGTATCCATTGTGTAATTTGCCCTTTAGAATTTCTCATCTCTATATACGAGAGACCTACAGTCAAGTAATCATTTTTCTTCCACAGAATTCATTAGTTTTCGAGCTCGACTTACGAGTTCTTGTCGAGTTGAGTTCATCTATCCCGGGCTTTTCTGACACTCCTATATTTGCCACATATAACATGGTTTGACTGAAAAGAATTTGAACCATGGAGTCCTCATGATTATCCACCTATCCTCCCAAATCACAATTTCTTTTTTGGACAAGCTCAACCAACTTGGAGAAGCTCAACGTACTTGCCATTTTTTTCTTCCATATATGATTAGTGACACTATTTTTGAAATCCATCACTATATCGTTTGTTGTTAAATATATAATGATGAATATTATTCATTGTAAAATGATTTTTAATATTTGAGTTTACCGACACGTTATATTTGTTGCTATATCATGAGTTATGATCCCTATAGAAACACAACCAACACTTATACATTGCTATTTTTCAAAATTCGAACTAATCATTGCGAAATTCTTGAGAGTAGGAGAAAGGAACAATGTTTGCGTATGAAGTGGATCATCATGCTGTAGGAGTCTAGTGAAGATTTATTGTGATGGCTCCTCATAGGAATTTACCACATCTCTTCTAGAATGGGTGTTAGTACATGGGATTACCTTCCGCATTTTGTAGGAGTATACATATGTTCTTACAATCTCGATATTTATTGCATTGATGCTTGGTGATGGCATGTCTTTCAAGTTTCAGAGAGATGAATGTATCAGGGAGTTTTTATCGAAATTCAACCGAATTCGGCCAAGTATCGGTTTCAACATGTGACTGAAATTTAATCAAAATGGTCAAAATTTCTCGCTGGAGGGGGGTCGATAGAAGAAAATAGGATCCAAATGATCGAAGTTTCGATCGAATTTTTTCAGTCGGAATGCTATTTCGGTTTAGTCAACGATATAGTTACCGAAACTGATATTTTAGGCTTGGAAGGGATTGAGGAATGAGTTCTTTGTGATCGCTTCCCTTGTATGCTTTGGAGGAGGATAAAGAGATCTCGATGGCTGCGTGTGGGGACAACCTTAGAGAGAAGGTGGCATGTGTTCTACTTTTCCTTTGCAGTTTTCAGACTAGATATTTGAAGAGCCCTTGAAGCCGACTGAAGAGTTGAGCTCTGTGGTGGGCCCTTCCTTTGCTCTGCAGGACCATTGGGGGAAAGGGGTTTTTTTTTGGTGAAGAAGCCTTTATAGGTTAACCCAGCCATGGCCGGTCCGAAGCTCGGGTAAATGAGGAGGGTTGCGCGTTAGGTAGCCGATAACCAGTCGTAAGAACGACAAATTATGGAATTACTGCTTCCGTCAGGTGCTATATCATTCTGAGTAACAAGCACATATCCCTCTTCATCCTCAACGCATCTCACTTGAGAAAGATCTTTGGACTTTCTTTCTCTTACCTTGGCCAATTTAAATATATCCTTCTGGCCTTCCTTCGAGTCAAGTTTTTTTGTATAAAACTTCACAAGCTTTCGACTTAGCTTCACTTACTGCCTTCTTTACTTCCTCAAGAATGGAAATGGGCCCACGTTTTTGTTTTTTTAGTGGGCATTAAGATTATCTAGGAATGTGATGGTTTTTCGTGGTAAGAGGGCTTTGTATGCAAAACTTCATGGTTCATGGATGAATTCCTGTGATCTCTTGGCTTTTATTCTCGTCATTTCTAGCTTATATATTTTCTGGATGATCTTATTCCTTGGGCAGTTACCACTAACACATTCAAATAAAATCAACGAGGTATTGAAGTTTTGCCATTGTCAAAGTGAGATTGAGTATATACGTGATGTGGCATGTGGGTGAAATGGGCAAGATAGATGTTTCATATTTGTGCAGATGTAAGGATGACTATCTGAAAGTCTTGTTATTTTGCCCTGGTGTTGGCATGTGTTACTGATGCAAAGAGCTACAGCTGATGAAAGAACAGGTTGCACCGTTGCAGTGTGCACGCATGTGTTAATTTAGCTTCCATCAATCAAATTTAAATTTCCCTTAACTGCTTAAGTTCATAAGCAATATGATTTCATTGGAGGCAATAACGGGAGCTAAAGCAAGACGCATCAAGAACGTTCATTATTATGTAGAATTAGGAAACTGTAACTACTATTGCCATAAAGAATTATGTGCGACAAAGAACGTGTATGTCCAATTGGGTACATGAGGCGTCTGCACAAGTTTGTGGTGCATTTATACATATCTTCAATAAAAGGAAATCTAGCTGAGTTGTGTGTTCCCAAATGGTAATCTTTTGAGGCTTTGTGGATGTTAAGTACTCGTACCAATTTTTATTACCATTTTTCTTTTCATTCTCCATCGGTATCTAGAGGTTTGTTTTCTTATGTGCTGGGCGTAGGTTTTGATTCATATATATGATTGCCTCTATTTTTTCTTCTTGCAGCCTGTTCGTGATCACTTTAAAACTAACACGGAAGCTAAAGAATTACTAAAAGCTGTAAAGGTATGCCATATCGAGATCCTAGCCCTAAAAAGTTTGGCATCCATTTTCTCTGCAGTAAACATCACTAAAGATTACTTGTTTGTTATGTTTCATCTGGGTGATGACGTCATCACCAACATGCCTGAAAATCTTTAGTAGAAAATATAACGCAAACAGCTTATATACACTCTTTCAGACTTAGAGAATATCATACTGATGTCTGGTCTGTGGTATTTGAATCTTTCATAGAAGGTACTAACATCTAAAAAAATAAATATCTTCATACCTTGAACTGAAGGTGTGCCACCTTTAAGGAAATTGAACGCATCGCTTCCGTCACCATCAATGTAAATCCCAGGGGTCTTTTGTCATCTTGAGTATTCTTTACCACTTCCCCGGAATGGAAGAACTGAAAAAATATGTGCACAGTTCCTTGTTATACATCAAGTCAATAGGCAGAAGCTAAAGCTGATTCTTGAAGTTTATTATTCTCATATTCACATTCTGTTACCTTTTTTGCAGGCTTACAGAGTTACGAGGTGATTCTGGTGAAAGATTCGCCATATGTACCAATTTCGTTGAACATTTCAATTGATGAGCAAGGTTTTTCCAACCAAAGACTACTGTTGAATTTTTTTTATATTTCTGTTGAGAATTGAAATATTTCGATCTGATAGCTTTGACATTGGTTCAGTTTCAGAAAATTGTGTAGAATGTCTGTGGTCTATTGTAGATTATAAATTATGAAACATTCATTTGATTATAAACATGACCGTGACTGTAGTGTCATCTTGTTGCTTTTTTTATATGAAGTAGAGCCCCCGGGCTGCTATCATTGTATTATGGCAGTAGGTACAATCACCACCACCAATAACAAATAGGGCTGGTTATCGAGTCCAACAAGCCGAGCCAGTCCCTGGTTCGGGCTTGATATGCCCAACTGAGCTCGGGCTCGTTCGAGCCCCTTATCGAGCTGGCTCAGGCTCGATAAGGCTCGAGCCGAGCCCTTTATTGAGCCCGAGCTCCTTATCGAGCATGGTCTAGGGTTGAGCTCAAGTCGAGCTTGTTAAGGAAAATGGGTACTTTTGGTGGAAAAGTGTTATGTGCGGGTTCGAATTCGAGACCTCTAAGGCCGTGTTCCTTACCAGTAGGGCATTATACAAATTGTGAACGAAATCTTAATTATAATTTATATTGTAACACTATATTTGCTTGCTTATAAAAAATGAAAAATTACTAATTTTTAATGCGTTGAGGGGGGGCAAATGTGTGGGCCGGAATGGGATTTGAGAATTGGGTCATGACTCGTGACTTGTGGGAGGGTCAAAGTTAGTGGAGGGAAATTACAAAGGATTGTTTTTATTTTGTTTGTATTATATATAAGGGATTTTTACCCGGCAGACCCTGTAATCTTTTGTAATTACCGCTACGACCTTTGAAACATCATAATTCCTCCCTCAACCCCGTAAACTTGCTCCGTCTTACCCCACAGACCCTGCCGTCAATTTTAACTTTACTGGAGTCAATTTTTTGAGTTAACCTTGAGTTAATATCATCTCCCTCTCTCTCCTTCCTTCTCCTCCCCCTCTGGGACTGCTTCAAGGTCGGAACTTCGGGACTTGCCTCCATCGCCCCATGTTGCCGCTCCCTCGAGAGACTCGACATCTCCAACTCGCCCATGATCGGGGATGAAGGGCTCGTACCCATCGCCAGGAACTACCCAAACCTCTCGGCCCCCACACTTGAGTCGTGGCCGCTCCTGGGGAACCAGTCCCTCCTGGCCTTGGAGAAGTGCTCCTCCCACCTGGAGTCCATCTCCATCTCACAATGCCCGCAGATCGGCGACGCAGGGGTGGTGTCCATGCTCTCCCGTCTGCCGAAGCTTACCCGCACGCGCCTCTTGCCGTTGAGGCCTGGGAACGCCACGCTCAGGCCATCAGGCGGCACCCCGGTGGATCCGTGAGGTTGTGCGGGTCCTCGCACTGGAGGGCATCGTGGGGCTCATGGCCTCCGGATTGGCCTGGATGTCCCTCGCCAGGGAGGAGGCTTGTGCGGGGGCGGTGGGGAGGTCATGCGGAGGCGAGCTTTCTCTATGACGGAGGGGAGGAGGGGAGGTCAGGCGGAGGCGAGCTCAGGGAGGAGGCTTGTGCGGGGGCGGAGGGGAGGAGGGAGGTCGAGCGGAGGGGAGATCAGGGAAGGGGAGGTCGGACAGAGGCGAGGTCGGGCGGAGGGAAGTCGAGCGAAGAGGAGGTCGTGTAGAGGGAGGTTGGGCGGAGGGGGGGTCATGGAGGAAGCCTGGAGGGTGAGGGAGAAGGGGCATTTTCTGTAATTTTGGGAAACAAAATGGCTATTATGAAAATGAAATTCACGGGATCCGGTTACTTTAAACGGATAAATGAACGGGAGTTAACCACAGGGTTTGTAGGGTAAGGGTTAACAAGTTTACGGGGTTGAGGGAGGAATTATGATGTTTCAAAGGTCGTAGCGGTAATTGCAAAAGATTACAGGGTCTGCCGGGTAAAAATCCCTATATATAAATATATAAATAATACATGTGTAGTGTGTGTATATATATATATATATTCCATATTGGCCCCTTATTGAGTTATCGAAACGAGCGAGGTTCGGCTCGGGCTCGGCTCGTTAAGTTATTGAGCCTAAAATTCTGGCTCGGGCTTGGCTCAATAATCTAATGAGCCGGGTTCATGAGCTCTTATCGAGTTGAGTCCGAGCTTGCCTCATTAAGCTGTGATTCAATAACCAACCCTGATAACAAAGCAAATTATATCAATCATGGAGTTTTTTCCACGTAGTTGGAGCAATCGTCGCTTTACATGTCTAGATGTGTGGCGAAACAGGGTCACCATGTTTCTTAAATTCCTTTCTACCCAAATTTCTTAATTTGATTTATTATGAAAAGGATCAATATGTATTGTGTGAATTTTTTTATTTGTTTTTATTGCAAGGGTGATGCAAAATTAATCTTTATGTAGTGTTTGGTTGGTGGGTTAAACTCCCCATGGGGAGTTTACCCCCCTTAGCCCACCCTATTTCTCTCTCATGTGGGTCCCACTTTATTCATTTTTTTAAAAAAGTTAAATAAATCAATTTTACATCATCAATCCTATCAACAAATAATACATTATACCATCATATCATATAAAAATTATAAATTACTCTACTTCTACTCACTTTTCAAACTTCAATACAATTACATCACAATAACTACTCACTTTTTCAAACTCCAATACAATCATATCACAACAAACCCACTTCTAACCTATCCCCAATTTAACCCTCTATCCAAACACAAACTAAAAAACAAGTTACCCTCTACTAGTTTAACCCGCCTTAACCCGCGTACCAACACACCTTAAATGTTGTTTCCATGGCATCATTTCTATCTAATCATTGGCAACTCCTACAGATATCTCTTAACTTTTAAGCTGGATTAAATTTCCAACCCCTGTGCCATTGTGAACATTTGTTTAGACGTCCATACAGTCTACACTGTGAACATTGCCAACCATTCTTGTTCTTTCAATTCCTCAACCCCATCTACACCCCTCCGCCCTCCCCTCCACGGCCCGGTGCAAGAACGATCTTGCCTCCCTCCGTCGCCTCTCCTCTTACTCGCCATGACTCGACTATCGTGACATCTTGTGTGGGGGAGAACCCACTTCATCTCGTCGTCCGACTCGACCGCTCTGTTATTTTTTTTCTCCGGTGTATGAATAATATATGTGCAGGGGACTCAACCAGATAAGGATATATTTGTATCGGTCTTTAAGCTGAAATACTGGTAGATATATCTATTTTTAAGTGCATATGCGCAATTTTTCTTATTTCAGTTGAAATGTATGTAAGTCAATGACATGAGTTTTTATTTTTTTTTTGGATATGGATACATATACAAGAAATCTCTTGTCGGATACGGAGCCTACATCGTGTGCATGCCTGCACTATTATTCGGAGAATAATATTTATATAAGTCCCAACTAAAAAAATTAGAGTTTTTTTACAATCGTACCTGTCTTAGATTATGAAATATCAGGTATGCCCCTCATTTTTTTGCAATATCAGACGTGTCCTTACCTTCTTTAGGAAAAAAAAGATGTGTACCTCTCTCGTTAGTTTCTATGCATTCTCTTCCCAAACGGACGTTATCTTAGAGGTACAAGTATAATCGGAAAGAAAAAGTGGGGTACTAAGTGTGATTTTTTGAAAATTGTAGGGCACAACTGTGAGAATATTTGACTAAACCATGTTTTGATTTGTATAAACCAAAGTTTGGTCTATCTCACTAACAGTAAAACTAGCTAACATGAGGGGCACAACTAATAATTGCTCAAAAAGGTAGTGGCGCGATTGATATTGTAAACAATTGCATAATTGCAGAATCTAAGAAGAGCACGACCGTAAAAAAATCAAAAAAAATATAATATCCCCTTCCTACTGGTTGAAATGTCCCCTTCCTACTGGTTGAAATTTATGTCCCTTTCTTAAGCTAACAATAGTCGGACGATTGACCCATCTTTGAAGCATTGCCTTTGATCTTTCTTAAACACTTTCCATGGAGTCAAAGAGATAGTTCTGTATATATCTTCGACCCTGTCTGAATATTCATTACTGGTTGTTTCTACAGCAGTTCCTCGCACTTCACAATGCCATTCTGAACCTCAGATTAGGAATTGGAGAGTGCGGGTCGAAGTGAAAAACCTGTAAAAAAATGCTGTCCACTGATCATCTTCCTTATAATAAAATCAGGATGCATATGCTAAAATTTTTTAAGAAAAATCGCACTGTGTAAACAATCCAGTAGGTGGATTGGCATTGCGAAGTGCACGAAACTGGATATCACTTGTTGGGTTGGAGTCCACTGGTTTGTTGTTGCTTGGTTATTGTGGAAGGGGTATGATCATACCTGGGGCTCACGGGTTGTTTGGGGATCGGGATGGCAGCTGCTTGATTCGTGATGGAGCATTTCATAAAGAACGAGCACACATCCACTTCGAAAATAACCAAATAACGTTCGATTGAATAGTCATATCTAACCTCACAAATTCTTGTTTTTTCATAATGTCCAGGAACAATTGCTATAAATCCAATTGCAGTTACAACGTTTAACATGTGCACCTCGCTTCCAGTACTGGATAGATTTAATTTATCGGGTCTTCTAGAGAAGTAATGACTTTTGCATTGACAGAAAAAGGAAATTTCAACATTCTTCTCGTAATTACCGTGAAATTAACATAGTTGAATGCATCAGTTTAGCATTCGTTCAAAATTTCCTACTCGAATATGGGGATATTGGACGTTACGTACTGCGATGGTAAATAATTGCTACATCTTGTACATAAACATATACAATCAATTGAAGTTATAAAATCTTAGACAAAGGTAAGAACTCAAATTCAATCAAATAATTTAGACTGTCAAATCACAACAAATATAGCAATAAATTCCATTAACGACATGCCTTGTACAAATTTGTCAACCAAGCACTATACCGTTTTAACATGGAAAAAAAATACTCCCAAATATAATATTTCATAGGGTAAATTTGGTAAAATTACCTGGAGAAACAAATTCCTCTACCACTAAAATCCACAACCAAAAAACAATCAAAACCAATAATTATCCCAAACTTCAGTAAGGTAGCGTTTGGCTACCGGGTTACCCTCCCTTTGGGGGAGTTTACCCCCCTTAACCCATATCTCCCTCTCTCCCCGTGGGCTCCACTTTATTCCTTTTTAAAAAAAATTAAATAAATCAATTTTACATAATCAATCCTATCAAAAAATAATATATTATACCATCATATCATATAAAAATTATAAAGTAATCCACTTTACTCACTTTTTCAAACTTCAATACAATCACATCACAATAACTACTCACTTTTTCAAACTTCAATATAATCATATCACCACAAACCTTCTTCTAATCCACCCCCAGTTTAACCCTCTATCCAAACACCAAAATCCAAAAACGGGTTACCCTCTACCAGTTTAACCCGCCTTAACCCGCCGTTAGAAGTGGGTTTGTGGTGATATGATTATATTGAAGTTTGAAAAAGTGAGTAGTTATTGTGATGTGATTGTATTGAAGTTTGAAATGAGTAAAAGTGGATTAGTTTATAATTTTATATGATATGATGGTATAATATATTATTTTTTGATAGGATTGATGATGTAAAATTGATTTATTTAATTTTTTTTTAAAAAAGGAATAAAGTAGAGCCCACGAGAAGAGAGGGAGATATGGGTTAAGGGGGGTAAACTCCCCCAAAGGGAGGGTAACCCGGTAGCCAAACGCTACCTAAGTCTTATGTGACGGGATGATTGTCAAAATTAATGTTTTATTATTTTATATAGTTATATTTGATTATATTGCGTATTTGTAACGAAGATGCGGAATCCACGGCTTACTAATTCCACTGCATTGCATGAAGGGTAAGGATGGAGGTACAATAACTCCAACCCGAACAGTAAACAAATAACCCGAGGTTCTAAAACACGAAACATTGCCTTCTCCTCGTCAACCTCCACTGTATATTTATGTTTTATCGAAAGTTTTGACACAAACTTCTCTTATTACCCATTTATCTAAACTTTTTTTCTAAAAAAACAAATTACACAATAAAAAAACACTTCCATTAGAAAAAACGATAGAACGCGAATCACAAACCCCCGGCGGTGCGCGTCACCGGCGGCAGCTCAGGGAGAGTCCTCGGTGTGGTGGTGGCGGTGCTCGGCCTTCTCCTTGAGATCGCTGAAGATGCGCGAACTCTCGTCGAAGAGGTGCGCTCTCCGGTCGTAATCTCGAGGCTCCTTCCCCTCGCTCTCCGCCGTGATAGCCTCCTCCTCAAGCAACTCCAGCTCCTCCGCCATCCTCTCCTCCTCGTCATCGTCAATACCATGGCCACCACTATTGCCTCTCTCGTCCTCTTCCCACTCCGGCGTCTTCCCTCCACCGCTGGATGACCGCACGCCCTTCCTGAACGGTACGTCCCTGAGGATCAGAGCAGCCACCGACCTAAACGCCATGGAGAGAGGGGTCGCGTGGGAGGTTGTCAGATCACGGCGGACGAAGCGGGTGCGCTTGTTGCTGTTAGTGGTGTAGGAAGAGGTGGAGGCGGACGGGACGAAGGTGATTGAGGCAGCCGCCATTGATGGTGCGCAAGTGGTGATGGAGAAGTGTGGGATTATGAGTAGGAGAAGGTCGGCAGCGACCGCACAGACGATGGGACGCGTGTGATGCGAAACCTCCACTTGTCTGCTGGCCGGCAGATTCTGCTGTAGTGCTCAAAGCCGTTCGATGAAGATCGAGCGGTTCGTATGAATTCGTACCTTTTTGTGTTCGAATTCATGCGAACCGCTCGATCTTGATCGAGCGGCTCGGACGTGCAGCAGAGCGTGCTGCGCATCAGACAATCCGCTCCCCCACTTGTCACGTGCACCCTTTCGTTTGGCTATATTTTTTTCAATTAGCATCTATTTTACATTTAATCATCTTGGGGTGGCTTTATTTTTTCCTAATAGAGTTCAATGAGATTGCCTTCAAGTCATTTTTGGTATTTTTTATTTTTTTTCAAAAAATATCGTCATGTATATTCATTCATATATTTCTTCTATATGGCATTCAAATTTCGTCAGAAATAGAGACCTTATGGCCTCCATTCAAACAGTCATTTTTTTAACGGTAACATGATTTTTTAAATCGACACCATCTCGATAAAGGCCGTAGGAGTCTATGTTTCTGACGAAATTCGAATGACGTGTAGAAGGGATACAGAGATGAATATGCATAGTGATATTTTTCAAAAAATAAAAAAAATTGATGAAAAATGGGACGAGAGCAGCCATGATGACTGCCCCATTGAACTCTTATTATTATATAAAGGAAATTCGGAAAACCAAGCGGTCGTTCTTCCTTTCCCCCCTGATTTTCTATAATGTTATATTTTCTGAGATCAGTTAATGTAGATATTAATTTAACCATTACATAAAAGGATCAATTATATTCTCAATCTATGTTTATGAGAGATCCTCTACAAATGCATTTTATTGTAGAAAACATCACGCAATCACAGAGGCAAAGTCATGCGAGATGGGAAGTAAGATTTAGGATTTTATGTACATTTATGTCTCCTTTAAATATTTGCAATATTTTTTTCTTAGTATTAGATGAATCCCTGCCTTATAGCTCTGTCCTTCTGTGTCTCCTTTCGTTAATTTTGAGAGTCAACAAGATAAACTAAATCACAATTTATTTAAATCAAAGTATGTGAAAGTTGTATTTCGAAGGATTGAATTTGTCATCCAAAAAAGATCGGCAACGCAGCTTGTTGCTCGTCTCCCATCAATTTCTATTTCCATGTAATTCAAAACACTTGTATAAAGCCATTAAACTAAATCTAACCAATAAAAAGAATGGGAAATATGGGATCCATCAACTTGAGGAAACAAAATCAATCGAATCAAATCTACATAATAATATATATTATGTACATGGGCATGGTTGAGACAAAGGATCACTGACTGAGGTGAGTAACCCTTGTAGATCGAGGGCTTCACTCCTTGGTGGAAGTAATGGAAAAGGAGCAAAGCTCCGACCGTGAAAGTATAGGAGCCCAAGGACGACGGGACCAGAGGAGGAGGTAGTGATGGGTTTAGAGAGGAAGAAGTGGAATAAGAATGTATATGTTTACTTTAAAATTACATATCTACCTTAGATATTTATTTTTAATTATCATTTTGTCCAAACATCTATTTGGGATGTGAATGGGCGACAACTATACTGAGGGGAAAACGTGATAAAACTGCAAGAAATCAGTAAAATTGCAACATATAAGAGGGGCATAAGTGTAAAAAAACTCTAAGATTTAATAGTAAAAGAGATTTACCTTGTTAAACTTGCATGTGTAAAAAAAGGTTTTAAATATATAATGAAGATAGCTTTTAAATATAATGAAGATAAGAAAGAAATAAATATAGTATAATGTAAAGTGTAGGGCAATGTAAGTCGAAATTTTAAGCTTTTACAAAAAAATATAGTATAATGAGATAGATGAATGCCGACTTATATCTTTTTTTAGTATGAGTTACATTTTCAAAGTAAGAGGAAGAGGAGGGAGATGTTAATAGGAAGAAGATAAATGTTGGTATTTTCCCACTAATGTGCGAAAGTGTAGGTGAGATTGCACCATTCATTGAGATTGATGAAAGATGTTATTTATGTTTCCATTTTTTTATAGATCAAGTAGTTGTTATATTTAAATTTATGTAATTAGATTTTAACTTGGTGTATCTATGAAATTACATTGGATTGGATTAGTTATTTGATTTCAATTGATAAGTCAAATGTGGTGAAGGAAAGTTGAGAATTCATAAATTTAAAATAAGGAGAATTTTGATGCAGTGTTAGTATCACATTTAGTAATTCTAAAATATTAGTTGACTTATATATGGGTTCATACCCTAAGCTCCTATAGCAATAGTAGAAAAGAGGAACGGAGGACCACACACGCACGCATGTGCTTCGCTCCGTTCCATCTTCGGCTTGGGCTCGAGCTCAGGAGAGTCAATACCCGAGAACGGATCGATTGTACTATTCGCATCGGTATTTTGGATGCGATATCCTCTCTAAGGACAGTCTATTACATTGATACTTGGTGATCTCTAATCTAATCTATTTACCATCTTTTTTGCTGCAGTTGGTTTGCTTCTTTACCTTTGACGGATTTTGCCCTAATGTAATATATCAATGCTTTAATCGGTTCATCTTTACATTCTGTAGTTGGACCATGAATCGGAAATGCGTGATTATCTTTTTGTTAATATGCAATGCTTTGTTATTTATTCATATTAATCATGATAATTACTGTTTAATGTATGCCATGATGATGTGACAACAGACGTAGGATCATGCGATGGAGTAGCCTTGCAATTCTATAACATGTATAAAAGAGAAAATAGTATGCCATACTATGTAGTTAATGAGGGTAAGACAAAAGTAGATATAGGTAGTAAAGAAAGATCTGTAATGAGGATGCTACTTCTCGTCAATGACAACAAAAGTTAGAAAGCTTACATAATGTGGTCCAAAAAATTGCACATACTATAATTGATTCACTCAGTATGTATATTGCATTGTAGATGTTAGGATATATCCCATTGAGAGTAATAGTCACAATTTATGTGTATATTTGTTTTTTTTTTTCATTTTCTTTGTGCTTTCTTCAAGTTGTTGCTTTTCTTTGCTTGTGTTGATATAAATCTTCTACTTCTTGCATGTAGTCATGAGCATCATCTAGAACCTTGAGATGAAGTTTATTGGAGTATGCAAACTTGAATAATAAAACGATCAAGTGAGTATGTCTTACCATGGATCAATCGGATAAATGATGACTTTAGCCGTTCAGGATAATTAGGAAAAACTCGAACGATTGTATTATTAGTTTGATTTCTATGCTACATTTCTTATCTCATATATTCATAAATAAACCTTAATCTGATTTGATATATAATATCTCAAAAGTGAAACACTAAGAAAGTTCGATTAAGATCGATTTAGTATACTGAAGAGGAAAGAGGATATGCTTCTGAAATATGTCTCAACGTAAAGATGTCTGTAAAATATGATCATAAGTGTTGACCGAGCATTTGCTTAAGTTAGAGTGTTCATGCGAATGATATGGACCTAGGTATATCATAAGCATGTAATTACACAAACAAATATGTACCTACGTACATCATAGTCCATGATCACATGAGCGGGATATCTCATCTCGAATTGAGTTCAATAATTTTATGAAAAATAGAAAAAAAACAATAAAATTTTAAGAAGGGATAAATCTTCTAATGTCTTGCATACTCATCCCAATGCGTAGGGCCGCATATCAATTATATGGAGGAACACATGATTTGTGATTTATTTCGCGTGATTTTAAAATAGATAGCAAAATTAAATAGAAATTAATGTAACATAGATCATATTACATTGAATTTATGTGATCAATAATCACAAATAGTTTGTAAGAAAAAAATTTTCTTCCATGTAAACTAGTTTACACCTAGCAACATGCTAAGACACAATCTCTCTCTCAAACATAGTACCACATACATTATTACATACACATATATGCTAACATAAATGCATACATGTATATAATACATGCATACATATATCAAGACACATGCACACTATGACATACGCGCAAAAGCATGCTAACACACAACAATAAACATGTGCACTCACTAACTCACACATATACATACTAACACACTTTCCAAATACTAAAAAAAGACAACACATCCCTTTACTAAATAACTTGATAGATCTTTATTCCATAAGTTGCGTGTAATAATAATAAGTTATGTAAGAAGCAGATCGATGCCCATTTTAGATTTATTACATGAGTCCAAGTTAGTGTTGATAAACTACAATATTAAGTTATTGCTTAGGCTTCTGAGTAGGTTCAAGCCCTTTAGATTGGATATGAACTACACATCATTAGAGAAAATCACCTATGTGAGTATTTCTGCAAGGCCAAAGATAAGGAGCAGCAACGACAACAACAAAACCTTTATCCACAATTAAGTAGGGTCGACTACATGGATTCTTCGCCTCCATTCAGATCTATCTTGGGTCAATCCCGGGGTTATATACAAAAGGCCATAGATAAGGGAATAAGAAATATTCCTGATAATACACACAAGATAGGTTTGGGTGACCACTAATAACATCACAATCTAAAGATTACCGACATGCCACCATTCTATTATAGCTATTATATTGGGTTTAATGTGGCTGCCCCTAAGGGGGAGCTAACTTGACTTTCCCCACCCCATTTCCCTCATATTTAAATTTTTTTTGAAAATTTCTTCTGTAAATATTCATCACTATATCCCTATATTATGCTATTAAAATTTTGTGCGAAACAGACTCCTACGACCTCCATCCAAACAATCATTTTTTAACGGTAATAGAATTGCTAAAAGCGACCCCGTCTGGATGGAGGTCGTAGGAGTCTCAGTTTCGCACGAAATTTTAATAGCATAATATAGGGATATATTGATGATGAAGATGTTTTCAAAAAAATAAAAAATGGAGAAAATGAGGCAGGGGAAGCTCAGTTAGCTCCCCTCAAGGGGGCAGCCGCATGTTACCCTATTATATACCCCCACAACAAAGTCCTAGAGATTAACACGCCAATTATTATAGCTATTACAGCTATTATATTATAGCTATATAGCTGCGATCTAAGGACCTTATATGATGTGATGCAATATGGCTGGCATTAGACAGATACAGGGATAGATGTGTGACCGTCTTTCCTGTCTAAGTTAGCTGTCAAGACCGTCCCAATGAGCAACATATCCAGTAAAATGTTTACATGAACACGAGACACAAACATAGCAGTGTAATTGTTAATCTGACAACCGATTTAACCACAGAATTTTCGCAGCCGAAGCTTAACCCTGTAAACAAAAAAGATCGATATATCATTCGCTACACATTTGCATTTCTACCTCAGCACTTGGTTCTTCAAACGGCTTTCAACACGACCAATTACTTCCGCTCATGGGCTTCCAAAGTCTAGCGCAACACGCGTGCACATGCACTCTCTCTACGTTGAAGGACGCAAAGAGAAGGGGGGTTGGTCATCTTCTGAGTAGAATTTACAGCAGCTCAGGTCTCTTTCAGTCATCGTCCTGAAGAAACCAGGTCAGTCGTCTTCAGGTGGATCGAAATCTCTAACTTTGACATCTAGATCTTCCCCGTATTGGATGCAGTTGTCAATGGTAGATAGCACATATTGAATGCTGCAATCATTGAAAACAATAAACAGAGGTCTTAACATTCCAAAGGTCTTGTAAATGGTTGGTGAAATAAGAAAATATGGACAATAGTACCTGCTCTCCTTCCTCAGGTCGAGGGGTATAAAGTTCACCATGCTGAACTCATCAAGCTGAAAGGAGCAGTAACGAGTTATTTTTTTGCCCCCAATTTTTTTCGCAACAGGTGTAAACCACTCAGTTTGAATAAAAACTAGAAGAACTATCTAATATCCCGTTTAATATATAAGTTATAAATACTTTGTTGTTCCATATGAAAACATTTGTATGCTATATCAAACATGCATACATAGACTGATTATATAAAATAACTGAATTTAATATATTTGTGTCATACAGAAGCTATGGACTCATTTGCTTTGGTGTTAGGGCCAGCAATGCATTTCAATATTGTGCAGTTTGGAAATATGAATTTTGTAGCAGATTTTTTTGTGGTGTGGTTCAGCAACTACTAATAAGAGCATTGTGATGATAACATGTACAACATCTGTAAAATACACAAACTATACTCTAAAACATACAGACAAACAAGAGATGCATTGCTGGGCTACAAAATGTTCGATCAATCTAAATGGTAAACATGTAAAGCCCATATATACATACGTATATAAAGCATGGCTGAATCCATTGTCAAAGATATGGAAAAAAATAATTTAATCAGTCAATATCCCTATCCGGATTTGAAACAATAAGAATATGGCAATGTTGATCTTACTAATATCCGATTTTTTGCTTCCTTAATCGAAAGTCTATCTACAAAATTTTTATATACATGTATAGGAAAATTATATTATATCCACAAAACAGTAACACAAGATATAAATCATTTTTTCCCTAGAGGACTACTCTACAACACTGGAATTTGAGTAACCACATTAATTGTTTGTCCAAAAGGGGCCATTAATTGTTTGTCCAAAAGGGACCCCGAGTATGAGGATGACACCGGAGGCAACAAGCAGTAGATGACTACGATAAGGTAATTTCAGAGCGATGAGCCAAGAGAATTCAACTCAGATACTGAATAAGAATAAAAAGGAGAATCCAAATGAATTCACTGAGATATATCTAGTTTAAGAAGTGCCACATCAGTTTAACTTTGTTGGACCTATCTTTGATGGTTGGCACCAGTTCGTGAAAATTGGCAAATTGGAAGGTTTAAGGTGCAGTTGAGTGCAATTTTATTTTAGCGCAAGAAAAGAAGGAATTGTGCAAAGACATACTAATGCTGATTAAAATCCCCACTGTCCAGAAGCTGTTGCATCAAAAAATTACCAACCCCACCAAGGTTGCAAAAATCAGTAGTCAGTACTCGATCGACTGCGTCACTGACTAAGGATTAATCGCCAGTCGGACGACTAATTGGATTTAGTCGGACTTTAATCGGCTTCGAATTTTATGATTATTTTAAATATATAACTCATTTTTATGCATATATTTACATAGATTTTTGTACATTTTTATACTATCATAATAAAATAAAAAAGTAATTAAATTTAAATAAAACACTAAGCACATTATAATAAGTTTGCTTATAAAAAAATAAAACATATAAGAATATGGTTTCTCCAAGCAAAAATTGGCCGACTAGTGTATCTAATCGGAATTAGTCGGTACTCAGTCGGCCACCCACTGACTAGACTAGTCGGACCTACTAATCGGGCCAGTCGGGCGACTTTTACAACCTTGAACCCCACTTCTTACCTATATATATATATATATAGCTAATGACGTGTTCCAAACCCAAAAAACACAACAGCTGCCAAATAGTAAAAATATTTTGAGCCAGCATGTTGTATTTACGTTTCGGAAAAAAAACAAGAAATAAATTGTCTCACCAAATCAGCCAATGCTTTGTTTAGCTTAGCAAACTGAGGTGCCATGTGAATGTTCAGTTCTGATAGAAGAACATGTGCTTCGGGGTTTAAGAAACTGTAAACAGATATAAATCAATCATAATGAATACAGCAAGCAATGCATAAGATGAATAAAATCAGAGACTGGACTTACTCCTCAATATCCTTTTTGTTGGACACCAGATCCATCTTCGATAGAATGTTAACATGAGGTAACTCCAGTTGAATCATTGCTGACAAGGATGCCATACAACCACTAATATACTTGGTAACATCCGTAACAAACTGAAAATTGAATATGAACTCTTCAGATTGCAAAGAAAAAGCAAAAGTTGGGTGATTAGAGTTATTACACCAACCTGTGAGTCAAGCAAATACACTGCACAAACATTATAATTTTTGCGCCTAAGATATTCGACAAAATTCTTTAGAACAGGAACATGTGACAGAAGTTCTATTTGACCTGCAGATTTACAATTTCAGAAAATCACAGTTAAAGTTTATAAAAAAGGTATTCTGCACAGCATGTAAAAGAATGAACGAAAACAAGGTTGTATTTCTCGTTGATGTGATAGTTTGACCTTACAAAAAAACTTCAGGTCCAATGTTAGAATTAAACATCTTAAAATACCAACTTCTAGGTCATCAACATGCACTTTACATAAGCGTATGTAAGAAGGCGCAGGAATCTAGTTTGAGAACATTATATTCATACAAGTCAAAATTCTGAGGCGATGGATGTATGAAATCTAAAATGAACAAGGATGTTGTGATTATATTACATGCAAAATTTTGAAAATTAAAAAGAACAAAAACTGTTTAATATGTTGGGCAAACTTTATGATTAAAGAAAAGAAAAACGTAAACCATCTTAAATCTTTTAGATGCAAAAGGATGATGATTCAAGCATAGGAGTCGTCCAGAAAAGAATGCCGTGTTTAGAAAGTTCTCACTCAAATTTCAACTTCAACCCCGCAAGTAAATCATTCTGGTAAGGAACTATAAACGGTATTCCACGCCAATGCAATATCACTTGGAAGTTGTTTGATTCATGATTGTGTGTATCAAATTGTTATAGCAGAATGAACTTTGACTTACAGATGGATGATCAAAGCAAGATATAACTAGTACCAAGCTTTTTACCCATTTTAAGTGGGGCAAGCTAATATGATACCTTGCTTCGAAACATATATGATTAGATTTCAGTCATATCCAAGCTTAGATTCAAAATATCATAGCTTACTTAACCGTTTCATTCCAGCATTTTTTGTTCGTTCATATTCCTTTTAGCAATGATCTTTTTCGAACATACTGCACCAATAAACTGGAGCATTAAATGGCCTTCTCCGCATGTGCCCTAACTCCTAATTGCCTTAAAGATTAGTTTCCCTCATTTTAACTTCTATCAACACCCTAAAACTCGTATTGCAAACAACTTGCACTGCAAACAGATCCAATCCTTCTGTCGACAGTTTCACATCCATCATAGCATCTGTTGTACAGCTATATATATTTACATTTTATCCTAAAGGGAATCTTCTAATCACGTAGCAGACCTGAAGAACTACTCCACTTCAACGAACTCTCTTTTTCTTTTCTTTTTTGAGAAGCGAAAGGATGATCATCCAATGGTAAAGGGACATCTTCCATTTTTTATCAAGGATCTAATATATACCTTAGTATTACAAGAATTAACCCGTTTTTACAACTCCAACTCAACGCAGGCACGCCCATGACATTGATATGCAACTTCTTCATGTGGCATACCGTGTTCACTATGCAGTGCCTCTCATCTCTGAACACCACATTCCTCTTACCCCATAGGGCCCAAGGATGGCGACAATTCACTCCGATCTTGTTATCTTATGTACATCTGATCATTGTGCCGACCCTCCTGAAGAAGCTTGCCCAGAAAGCATCCAACTAACTCGTAGCAACCAATGTAATCCCCATTTCCATCCACGGAATATCTCTTTCTCTCTCACTCACACCGAACAATCTCTGTTCAACTCTCCACCCCATCACTTCTGAAGATCACGACGACAAGTCCTTTTAGCCATAAAAAAGCACATAAATTCCCCTTCAGGAGTACCTTTGTCTTCCAAATCAAACAAAAGCAAATATTGGAGTTGTTGGTAGCACATGTTACCTCAAGGTAGTTATTACTCATTTGTCAATTTGTTTTTTCCTAGTAATAGTAAGAAACCGTTAGCCGGCTATATATATACTAGTGCTATATTTAGCACTTAAAACTTTTAGTATTTGCTATCAAGGTTCCGGAGTGCGGTCTTTGTATGCATTCGAACAAGTCACCGAATAGTGAATAAGTAGTATGTCAGGGTTTTATGCAATTTTCTATATTTTTAATATAAAAAAATAAATAGTTGCGCCCACTTAAATGGTTTGGTGCAAGGATGTCGAAATCAATAGTCGGTACTAGGTCGGCGGGGTCATTGACTAAGGATTATTCAGCAGTCGGGCGACTAATCGGATTCAGTCGACCATTAATAGGTTTTGAATTTTTTATTAGTTTAATATATAAATCAATTTTTATACATTTATTCATATATATTTGCATAGATTTATACATTTTCTATACTATAATAACGAAACAAAAGAAGTAATTGACTTTATAAATAACATTCGATATATTAGAATAATTTTGTTTTTAAAAAAAGCAAAAAAAATAAAAAAATCTCTATGTAAAAGTCGGCTCGATTAGTCGGGTAGACCGATTAATGGACGATTATGCATAGTCGAGTCCCCCCCCCAACTTGAATAATCGATCGATGGTGGTCTGGTGGTGGCATAGTGTGTCTACCACCCAAAAGACTAAGGTTCAAATCCTCCCTCATGGAGGTTGTGTTAGGTAGTCGACAACCAACATAAAAAATAGTCGAATCTATCAAAATGGATTTGAGCAAGAATCCATATAGTCGACCCTACTTATAGTAGAAGGTTTCATCATTTTTATAAATAAATAAATATATACAAATAAATTACTCTACTATAGTGCTTGAGAATGTCATGAATTAGGGGGTTTGTTCCATTTTCTGTTCGAACGAACGATTTACAATATAAGTTTCAATTTTAAAAAGTTACCGATTAATCCAACTTCCATGCTAAGGGAGAGTAGGGAAGATGGTAGATTGAAATGGAACCTATGTTCAACAACACAACAACAATAACAAAGCCTTTTCCACATTAAGCAAGGTCGACTACATGGATTCTTTGCCTCCACTCAGATCTATTTAGGATCATTCTCGGGCTTAGATCCGAAAAACTAAGATCCATTTGTATGGTCTCAATCCAACATTTCTTGGGTCTTCCTTGCCCTCTCTCAACCGGCTTAACATCTCAAAACTCGTATCTCCTAAGAGGTATATCAGTTGACCTCCTTTGCAAATGATCAAACAACCTTAAGCGATTTTCTCGCATCTTATCCTCAATCGGAGCTACACCAACTTCCATTCCGATTGCATCATTCTAAATCCTATCTTTACGTTTGTATGTGTGTGTGTGTCCACACGTCCACCTTAGCATTTTCATTTCTGCTACTGCCATTCTCTATACATGTCTATGGTTCATAGCCTACCATTCAGCTACATAGAGCATAACAGGTCTCACAGCTGCTTTATAGAACTTTCCTTTGATTTTCAAAAGAATTTTTTTAACACATAAAATGGTAGAGGCTCCTCTCCACTTTAGCCAATCTGCATTTATTCTATTGGTAACATCTCCATCAATTTCCTCATCATGTTACAAAATAGATCTCAGGTATCTAAAAGAATCTCTCTTCTGAATGTTATCGTCACCAATCTTCACCTCGAATCCTTCATCATTGCATTAAAAGTGCAATCCATATACTTAGTCTCCAATGCATGTCTCCAGACCTCAAGCTTCTCATTTACTCCATTTCTAGTTTCATCAATCAACACAATATCATCAACAAATAGCATACACCAAGGTATCTCATCGTGAATGTGACTTGTCAACTCATCCATAATAAAAGTAAAAAGAAATGGACTCAAAGTTATACCTTGATGTAAACCAATGTTGATGTCAAAATAGCCACTTCCCAGACTGGATCCTTACACAAGATAAAGCATTGTCATACATATCCTTTGTGAGGTTAATGTATAGGACAGGTACTTGTATCTTCTCCAAAACTCTCCGCAATATCTCACGTGAGACAGAATAATAAGCCTTCTCCAAACAATAAAAATCATATCGAGGTTTTTCCTTTTAACTCTATAAATCTCCATTGTTCTCCTCAGCAAAAGGATGGCTTCAAAGGTTGAGAGACCTGGCATGAATTCGAATTGATTTTCTTTCACTCCAGAAACTTACCTCAACCTTCTTTCGATTACACGTTCCCAAATTTTCATATTGTGACTCATTAGCTTGACTCAATTGAAATGGAACCTACATTCACAATCAAAAAATAGAGATTTTTATAGTAGAATGCAGGATACATGAGTGTAGCTGAGCTATCAAGTACGACATTGGACATGTAAAACAATATTTTTAGCCAATAAGTAAAACAACATAAATGATATACGTATTGCTGGATCTTGAAAGTACAAGTCAGGTTCCCCTAATGCGTAACTAAAATAATTCAAACAATAATATAGAATATTGTAGCAAGAGGATTCTGAGAATGCTTGTAGAAATCGATCAACAAGTCGAGACGGGGGGTTTGGGGTTGTGTATGTGTAGGGGGGGGGGGGTACCTAACCAACTAGGTCGGCAATAGTCACTCGATCCGACTAGTCAACCTAGTCGGTGAATTTTTGCATGAATTTTTTAATTTTTTGCTTTTTTGAATCAAACTTATTCTAATATTCTTAATGTTATATTTAAATTCAATTACTTTTTATGTCACTATTATAGTATTGAAAATGTACAAATCTAAGAAAATATATAAGAATATGTCTATAAAAATTAATTTATATATTTGAAATAATTAAAAATTCAAAATCAACTAAAGGCTCACTAAATCATATTAGGTGTCAGACTGCTGATTAATTTTACGTAAGGACCCGACCGACTGAGTATCGACTACAGATTTCCGCAACCTTGTCAGAGAGCAGCATCCACAAGATGGTGTTCCATGGAGGAGGCAAATCAGCAAAAGGCGAGCAGTCGAACGAAGGCACGCACCCAAAACTCTCAAGCGAGCAGCAATCTGAGACGTAGAAGCATGAGTCGATGGTGATGTTGGACCCGAGCAAGAGCCAATGCGATGGCAGTGTTTTGGGTTTTCGGTCCCAAGTGGATGGAGTAATCAATCAAACATTACTCATTACCTTAATCCAATTATTAATAGAGATCTAGATCATGTTGGATATGAATATAAAGTTGGATACATAAACCCGCACAATTACGTGCATATATGGCATACGTGGACCACATATACATAAGGAACGCATAATGAACCAATTAAGGCTATTGAATCGATCATGTGGGCGCATGCGCATAGGAGGCATTACTTGCTATTTCAGCATATGTCTCTGTCTCTCTACTACATAAAAAGTCCATGTATTTTTCATGAACTTCAACTTTCTCAATCATGGTATCAGAGTGATGATCCTAGATTAACATTCTATACCGGCTTAATCTCGTTGTATCTTTCTAGCAAATGAAGATCTATCATTAGTTGACTACTCAACAACCGCCTATAACGAAGATCAACGCCTCTAAGCCTCCCAATTGTCGATTAAGCCTTGCTCAGTTACCCGACCGACTAAATACCGACTACGAATTTCTGCAACCTTGCCTGAGAGCAGCATTCACGAGATGATGATCCGTGGATGAAGTAGAGCTGCAGAAGGAAAGCAGTCGAACAAAGGCGCATACCCAAAACCCTCAAGCGAGCAACAATCTAAGACGTAGGAGCAAGAGTCGATGGTGATGTTGAACCTGAGCAAGAGGCAACACCATGGTTGCATTTTGGGTTTTTCGATCCAGGTTGCCTAAAGCGAATGGAGTAATCAAAATCGAACATTACTCCTTACATTAATCCAATTATTAAAAGATATGGATCATGTTGGACCTGATTAAAAATTAGGGCACATAAACCCGCATAATTAGGTGCATATGTGGCATACGCGGACCACATATGCATAAGGCACATATAATGGACCAATTAAGGCAATTGAATCGATCTTATGGCGACATGCGTATAGGCGGCATTGCTTGTTATTTCAACCTATGCCTCTCTCTCTCTACAATATAAAAAGTCCAGTTATTTTTGATGAAGAACTTCGACTTTCTCAAGCATGGTATCAGAGTGATGATCCTAGATTAACATTCTACGCCAGCTTAATCTCTCTACAAGAACATTCTATTGTATCCCAACATCCCATTCACCAATGAAGTGCTCGCATAAAAACCTCTTCATTAATTCACATAGTTAAAGCATGGATAAAAAGACAAACGTTACAGTGACCAAAAGATGGTCAGATACGTAGTATGCTCAATTACATTCTCAATGCAAAATCTATCATGTCAAAACACCTCGTTCTAGGACAACAAGAGAGCCCACACACGGCCACCAAACTTGTTCTATCATCCTTGGATCCATCCCAACTTGGTCCAAGAGAGTCCTGGAAACATGCGGCGCAATCACAAGAAAGTCACCTTCTCCGAAACACCCTTAGAACTCACACAACTGAAGAAAAGATTGTCTTCATCCTCAATGGCTCTAGAACAACGAACACATATTGCAACAAACACGTCTTTGGTGAGTTGGAACCTTGATGCTTGAGAAGGATGTGAGGAGAGTATGAATTGCTTTGTAGAAAATTGCACTCGATTTGTAGGGTCTCTCTGAATCCATCTACACAGGTTATTGTGGTTTCTATGCCATTCAACTTTGGAAGGGGATTCTTCTCAAAAAGAACTTCTAGAAAAGGATTTGTCTGTTGCTTACCCATGAGATTCCTCTCATGAGGCATGTCTCAGGAGACGGCTTTGGATTCCATTTTCGGGACTAGGCAAGGAGCGTTATGTGTTCCCCTCCCTCGCTTTTTTGCTCCAGTCACTGATTTTAGTAGTTTTGTGAGAAATTACTAAGGCAGCAGTTGAATCCTATTCTTTCGAATTGTCTTATTAGATCAATGTTTAGTGGAGTTTATGCAACTTTTGGAGACTTTACCAAATTGTGTAGGACTATCAGATGATGTAGATCATTGATTATGGGTCGATGGGCGCTTCACGATGCGGAAGGCATATAAGGCATTTTACTTGATGACAGCTTTTGATCCGACAGATATCTCTGACCAATATGTTGACATATGGAGGTGGAAGATCTCATTGCGGATTCGGATTTTTATTTGGTTGCAAAGAAGAGATCGCGCTATAACTGGTGGGCAACGAGCTCATTTCTTTCTTGGGAGTGGTAGCACAAGCCCGCGTTATACACATTTTTTGGGTGCTTCGTTGCCAGGAAGATGTGTATTACAACACTTGTTGAGATGGTCTCTACCTCTGACTACAGTGGTTTTTTAGAATCCATGTATGCTTTGGGACATGGAATTAGCCCCACCAGAATTTGGATTTGGATTGTTGTTAGTAATGGTCTAAATAGCTTGCACATATATGTGATTCCGCCCATTGGCAAGTCTATCCATCTGGCTTAAGGGATCCAAGAGAAGCGGAAAATCCTTAAGCATTGATCAAAGAAATCCGTCAAGAAAGAAGGTATACAATTGACATCGATCCAACAGCATGGCACACATGCATTGTGATTTGCAGCCAATACAAAGAGGCAGGGGAATCTAACAGAGAAAGGTCCCTCTCATGTCCAATTATCCGTTCAAAAAGCGAAAGAATTCCCATAATCAAGCACGTGACGAAAGTGCTCCTAGAAGCGAGGCATCACTATGATGATTCATTCTAAAAAGTGAAGGAGTGAAAGTTTGGACGTTGCAGTAGGCTACTTGGTTGCCCAATGTTGTATAAGTTGTGAATAAGTCTGCAACAAATGTCTTCACCTATGCCCCAAATTCCCACTTACCCATTTCAGCAGTAGTGACTCGTTCATGGTCTCCAATCGGGTGATCCAAGGCCACCATCCACCTTTGGCAAAATTATTGTCCCTAGCCTGCCAAATTTACTCATGGACAAACCTGACTAGGGTTGCCTCAAAGAAATCTTCGCATTATCTTCTCAAGACGGCTCCTAATACAAACAGGTAGAAGACAAGATGACATGAATAAAATAAGAATAGCGTAGCGAACGTCCTTAACAAGCACCATGTGTCCATCCCGAGATAAAGGAGCAGCCTTCCAACTTAACAGCTTCTTTTCCAACTTCTTAATGGCAGGCAAGCAATCAGACATCTTATTTCTTCCACTAGTCAAAGGGAACAGAAGGCAACGGATCAAGAGAGAGCCGCATTCTATACCCAACTCCTTACAGCATGCCCAGACATTAACGTCAGAAAGACCGAATTGAATAGTCATGGATATGCCACAATTAATAACAAGCCCAGACAATTCACTAAAGATCTCCAAAGTAACAACCATTTCGTTGGCCTCATTTTTACCCCCCCAATAAAAAAGATTGCTTTATCTGCGTATTGCAATAGAGAACATCGGGAAAGTTGACTATGTGTTTGTCGTAGTTGATTGATTTTCTAAAATGGCACATTTTTTATCACATAAGTTGTCTCATGCATCTTACATAAATAATATTTTCTTTTAAGAACTTGCACATATGCACGACATACCACGTTCATTTACATTAAATGGGAAAATTAGGTTTTTAAGGTATTTTGGAGAACATTATGGTCTAATACATACTTATTATACAAAAAATATGTCTAAATAAAAATAGTAATTAAATATCTGGTAAACATGTTGTGATGTCTTTGTTTTAGATACAGGGTCAGTCCCCTACTCCCCTCCACGGTACCTTTTTTTTGGTAGAATTGGGGGTTTAGGGGATTCAAACCTTGGTCTTTAGTTTGGGGGGGCCAATGTTGTGATGCCTTGGAGAATAACCTGCTCAATAAGACTTGATTTATTCCCATGCTGAAGTTTCTTATAACAATTCCTCCTGTCATTATAGTTGAAAGTCTTCTTTAAAGTGTGTTGATTCAGATTGTTATCTAATTCATAATCTCCTTGATTGAATTCCCTTGATTCAACCGAAACAAACGAGTGCGACTACTGATGAATTGATAGCCATATCTACCAACTCCACCAAGAAATCCGCAAAAACCTCCAAAACACATAGACTGCATACAAACACAAACCAACGATTATAAAAGAGGTTAAGTTTTCGGAGGGAGATTTATTGACGGTCTCTTTTCAGAAAGAGTGCTTCTCTCAGAGAACCCACCACAAACTTAGCTCAAAAAAATCTAATCATTCAAAATCATCAAGAAGATTGGTTAAAAACTTAAAATGCTTACATATCAAACCTATTATCGGAGATCACCACTTCATCTTTGTATCCTTACGTTGAGAAACACACTTAAATGGTCTGGTGGTAGTGCAGTGTGCCTACCAACCAAATGACAAAGGTTCAAATCCCATCATTGCGTGGGTTGCGTTAGGTAGACGACAGCCAACATAAAAATCAGTTGAATCTTTCAACATGGATGTGAGCAAGAATCCATGTAGCCAACCCTACTTATAATGGGAGAAGGCTTCGCCATTTTTTAGTCGACCCTACTTAATTGTGGGAAAAGGCTTTATTGTTATTGTATCCTTATTATGAGAAAGATGCAAGTAGCCCATAGCCTTCGCAAATGAATTCCCCAGCAACTGCAATGATTATATCATCTTCATATGTGATCAATGACATCTTGGGTGTTCGTGAACTAGAGACATGTCATGGAATCATCTGATGCTTTCTGGTATGATGGATTGTGTGCCACCTAGAGGATCATTCATTAGTTGAAGAACATGAGTAGGTGAAGCTCCGCATTTATCTCTTGCACAGTTACTATACATCAACTTGAGAGGAGCAAGATTCTTCTCAGTAGGTGGGAGTTGATGTCGTTAACCCAAATGTAGAGGCCAAGTCGGACGGTGTACTTTTTATTTCTTTTCGGAATTTCCTATCAGGGGCTCTTGCCATAAAACTCCATGGGGGTTGCGGAGGAGTATGACACTTAGATTTTTGAGAAAGAAAAACCCTACGGATGCCCACAATTCTCTTCCCAACTCTCATCTCTCTCTCCCCAACCACATTCCTCTTCTTCTCCCAACCCCAAACGTGTCCTTCTCATCTCCATCTCTGTTGCCACTGCTAATCCCACCTCCTTCATCCCCTCCACCACCTTCATGGCTTCATCCCAACATACTTGCGTGTTCATATATGAGTAGGTTGATTATGGCAGTGTGTCGTGTTGGATTTGTTTACATTTAGCTAATAAACATGGTGTTTAGATTGCATCAATAATCAACCAAATACAGGCTGTGGAGAACACAACAGTAGTGGGACAGAGTGGCCTACAAGGTTCATACAATGAATAACTCCCATGAATACCCATGTGTGTATGTGTACCATCTCTAATCTGATTCAAGAAACCATACTCACAACATTAAGTAGAATTGAAAAGGACAATAACACAAACACATTTAGGCGTCAATAGTAGCTCCCACTCTGTGTGATGCTCCGTAGTAACATCCTCATAGTAACAAATAACATATGGGGTGATGGAAATGCCCATCCTTGATGAACATCTTTGTTGGTGATGTGAGGCACCAACAGATTGCACCTTATGGCATCAAAAAGTTCAATCACTTCTATTTTCCTCTTTGTTTTCAGACAACTGATGCAATTTTGCTAATGACAAAAAGGCCTATTTTGAAGAAACATTAAGGCTTTTCGGGTGGAGAATCTGCACTGAAAATTACACATACGGTAGTCGTCAAAAAAGAGCAACTGGGATTTTATTTTAGAGCGGGATATGCTAGCCTTTCTCAGCTTTCTGTTTTGATAATTACAATAGATAGACATTCTATACTTATAAAATTTCCTTTCTTTTATTTAGAAAGAAAGTTTTATTGGGATATTCCGAGAAACTGAATGAAAAAACACTGAAGCATGTATAAATACCTGGACAATCAAACACCAGATAATCATCATCCAAATAATTATCCAGTTCCTCAGCCAACCAGTCATCAAAACACTCTTCAAGGTGCCTGAATGAACTTTAAGGAAACTCAAACACGTATAGTACAAAATGAAGAGATAAATAACAAAAATGTAAAAAAGTTAGTGAACAGAATTATAAACTAAAGTGGCTGCAAGAGCATCTTACTTTACAGGTGAAAAAATAATGAACACCATGTTCATTAACATTAGCACCTCGGTTAAGATGAAATCGAAAACATAGGACGCAATATTACTCTAGCATAACCTTATCGACGATGTAAAGGAGCAATCTCCAATGTATAAATCATGAAAAATATTGGTGGATATGCTCAACAGCCAATAAATAGGTGTTAATTTTCCATTATTGTTTCAGGTGCCCGTGAATTTTACGTCGACGGCCAAAACAATACATGCATATTGCGTACTAGTTTTTTTCCAGCCCCTACTCAGTGGCAAAGTATCCAGTGAAGCAGGCAGAGATCTTACTAAAAATTGAAAAAAAAAAAAAGAGGATGTGAGGTGGATAGACACCTAAAGATTGAAAACATGTGGAAGAGCTACTTGTCAAGACTCAAGATGATGTTAGAAATAAGAAGAATCTGTGTAGAAGAACGAGACATGTAGACTACTGAGCTGGATGGATATTTATGTTCTTGAAGTTCTCCAGTCCCTTTTAGCAATTTTGCAATATGCAGAGCAGAAGTGACATGTTGGTATTTTTTAAGGAACCGCTGCTTGTTTATATTCATTTGTTTTTGTTTTTTTCTAAACCACTTAATAGTGCAGCGTGCCTACCACCCAAAAGACCAGTGTTCAAATCCCCCCTTGCGGAATTTGCGCTAGGTAGTCGACAACCAGCGTAAAAACAGTTGAATCTTTCAACATGGATTTGAGCAAGAATCCATGAAGCCGACCCTACTTATAGTGGGAGAAGGCTTCGCCGGTTTTTTTTTAAAGGTTGCTGCACGGAAAACTGAGGTCCCCCAACCCTCACTCATGGCATCCTTCCGGCTGCCCAACAACTTATAGTGCTAGCCAGTAGTCACTACTACCACTGCGGCTAGGAAGTAGCCCCACAAACTAAAATGCGAAGAACAATGAAATTCGCTACAAAAACAGGCTAATGGGTTTCCGCTTTCAGTTGCCAGCAGGAAAAAGGGTTGAGCTATCAGTATACTACTTTTTAGAGAGAAAAGAGCTTTTTTAGATAATAGTTAATCAATCGTCAATGTTCTCGAGATTGTCAATCATCCAAGCACGTGGGAAGGGGGCAAAGAAAAGTTGACCCTTCCTAGCTATAAAGTTAACTTGCATGTTTCTATTCATTTATATACCTCCAACATTTACCCATGCCCTTCCCAGCAAGAAGAAAATGGGAAAAGTACAAAAATTTGAACCAAGAAAATGGGAAAAGTACATAAATATGAACCTATCATTATGTCATTTCCCAAATTAAGACCTCGTCTTTGAAGGTGACAAGGAGGTGTTCAACCTTCCGACCGACAAAAAATAGTATGAAGTGTCTAAACTAACATCCCCTTCTCTCCCAAGTTCAGTGACCCCATAGAGATGGCATGCATGGCCACAGGTAAGCAAAACATCAGTGGGGCGATCGAAGGGAACGTCACGGAGGGTACTGTTGAAAGGGGGAAATTATCGAACATTTAATAATATGTCGAAAGTTCAAAGGTACGATTGAGGAAGTTACGCTTTCTTGTTGTATTTTCAATTTGCAATTGTAGCATATTATTTGTATCGATTTGTAAGTTTGAGAGCTCGGCAAATCTTTCCTAGTCGAGACCAACACAAAACAATCTCAGAACATTAACCTAATCGATTTCATTGCAAATTCTAATTGAATAACATCTGATTGACTAACCATGAATCCCAATCACTAATCTCTTAATTGATTTTTGATGAAGGTTTGTTCAACTAGCCAGTTATACATGATCGATCACTTCCTGATCGACTAATTGAGAGTTCTGATCGATCACTTTTTAAAGTTGACCTTATGCAGGAAAAGCTTGGTATTAGATCCAAATGCACATGTTTTTTGGACAGTCGGAGTCTATCAATCCAAGAAGGTCAAAGGATAGCCAGAGTCTTCCCACCCCCTCCACATTGCCACGGTGTTTTATCCGTTGGTGTTGACTTTGGTATGTTGATCCAAAGTTGTAAACCACATTGGAGTTTAATCCAAGATATTTGTAAATGGTTGAGTTATCCAGGCAAAAAACATGGAATAATGAACTGCTTGATCGACTCGACTGATCGGAAATCCTAATTCATGGAGAATCTAATCGTAATTTTCACCCAATAGCGATTCCACACTAACATCTATGTGCTTTGTTATTGAATTTCTGATTTTCTTGATTATACTTTTTAGATTCCGCCATTAATCTTAATTCTTAAACTACCATGATAATTAGATACTACTAACAACCCCTTAAGTAGTGTTGTGACCCCTAGGAACTCTTATTGTAGAGGAGCTTCAATCTAAAGGGGGTAGGGCTTACGATGCACAAATGTAGGGCATACAGATTAACCGAAGAGAGGGGAGGTCATGTGCAAAGATGTGTCCCAGAATGAGGTTGTCGCTATCCAAAATCGTCTACCTTAAGCTAGGTTGAAGTTCATTGTGTTTGGCCACAAGACCAATCTAATAGTATATTGATCAACATCAACTTCATTCATGTCATGGTTCACCGCCAACGACATGCAATTGTAATGCATGCAGCATGGCCCCTTCGACACCCCCACTGCTATTGCCACCCTCCTCTTCCAATCCAACTCTAGCCTTCTACTCGTGTACAACCACCCTTCTGTGCTCCCATTCTTTATATGCTTGTACACCATCACATTTTCCTCCTAGTTTGATATCCCCATGCACATCGATAGCTTCATTTTGTTGAAGTGTTGAATAGACGGTCAAGGTTTGAAAAAACGAAAGGCGGAACGAGACGTTTTCCCTGGAGACGAGGCGAGACGTAGCCTCAAGGAGGTCGAGGCGTAAGCCTCAGTTTGTATAGGAAAATACTTATAAAAACTATAATAAATATATTTACTGATGAAATTATCTTAATTGACATACATATAATATATAACATTGCAATATATGATGAAATTATGAAGATAAGAATGTGAAAGAAAGGATTGTAAATTCCATAAACCAATCTACTAAATTTCTACCCAATCAAAAATAGACTCATTAGCTATAATTATCATTAAAATATCAAAGACGGTATTTTTTTGTTAAAATATTGAGGTGCATAAAAATTATGATTAGATGTACTTGTTATATGACTAATATATAAATTATGACAACAGTGACATGCCTTGAATCTAATCTTGCTTTTTTCTAGTTGGTATATTACGTTGCTCATTATGTCATCTCTCTTAACACTAGCTTTTCTTTAAACTTTATGGATTGTGTATTTAAAAGTGCAATTTTGAGATTTTCTTGAAAAAACTAGACAAGTTTAATGTTTAATATGAATATGAACAAACTTAAAATTCCAAGCATTCATCTTGTAAGTATATATCCTAGACAACTATACATTTATAAGCATCCAAAACTACCAATAAGACGATTTAAATCCTTAAAAATGCTGTAAATTCCAAAAAATGCCTCACAGACCGCCTCACCTCGCCTCGACCGCCTCACCGCCTCGACCTTCTGAGGCATACACCTCACCAATTCCATCTGAGGCGTATGCTTCGAGGCTAAAAGGCACCGCCTAGACCGCCTCGAGGCTAGCCTTTTAATATCATGTAGACGATAATAACGCCACCTCTAAATAGAACTCCATTTCCAGCTCAAAACCAAGCTCCCTTCTGTCAAAGCAATTTCTTTGTCTTTGTGATCTTGACATGCAGCATTGGGATGTGGTAGACATGTCCCAATCCCCTACGGGACACAAGGTTCTTACAGTGAGGCCTCGAGGGAGTATGGCCTCCATAAAACCAGTGTGGTGGTGGGTCTATTTCCAGTTAGGGGCAGCTTCATCCTTCATTGATGATGTATTCCTCTTCCTTTTGATGGCAAAGAATGCCAAGATGGTGGACAAAAAGACAACTATGAGTGTGATTTTGATGACCAAAACATATACCCTAATAGAAAAAATAGATGATTTCTTCACTTGGCAATTGCAAATTTTGATGTTGGTGAATGGAGTGTGGACCGAAAGTCAGGATTGCAGAGGAAGCTTTGTCCATATGTGTTGTTTAAGAAGGTACTGGAGAATGGATCCATGGGAAAATTAGAAGCTAGATTGACAGAATCGAGCTTGAAGTCCAACAGGATGCGGTTATAGTTTAGTTCCAACATGGTTAGCGCCTCATCATTGTCAATGACGTATCTATGTCACGTGTCGAACTCATCGCACCTAACAAATCATTGTTGTAGGACTCCAACACAATATAGTCACCACCGGAGTTGCTCCAAGAGCTACAAAACTCTATATCCCAAAAAATACAAATGTCTTTTTATGCACTGAGAGTGTATTTTTGGCATTCACTGGAATAGCGTACGAAGGCTGACGGACAAACCTTCGTACAGCAAAAAAAATGAGTCAGTCCCCTCTTAGTCATGTTTTAGAGATGAGATCCTATCTTGGGAATAGATGTAAAATCAGATACATTTTCTATGATTTAGACAAAAACCTGTCGAGAATTATTGTATGTAATTACATAGCTTGATTTTTAGATGATGTAAGTAATCGCTCCCCATTTCCTTATATTTCATGTGATATCTAACTCCGAGACCCAAAAATACATTGCCGGTTTCTTTCCATTCAAAAAAATGGCAGTGTCAACTTCACTCTCCATAAAGAGGCGGAAGTTTATAAGAAACCAGTTTAAATTTTTAAAAAACGGTCCCAGGATTAAATACACGCTAATGCGATCACATTCACATCGCATCATGATGTACCATTTTCAGCATGCAGACGGGCAGAGATCTGGGAGTTTGTATTTGCACAAGTAAGAGGAGCACACTGCACTTCAATGAGCTTAAAAATGAAACAGGCAAAGGCCATATATTGATCAAAACGCCACAGGATACTCCATGCAATAGATAAGCCCCCCATTAGGCCCCAACTGAAGCTCCTCCATGACATCATCAAGCGATATCAGCTCCCTGATATCTGCATCCAGTCAAGCCAAAAAAAGGCAAACAAACACATGAATCAAAAAGAACCCACTTAAAAAACCTATCCCATAACTACGCACAAAGAAACCATACCCATCGCGACGGGATAGTCAAAGCTCTCCGCTGCCGGGTCGAGATTGACGATGTGCACCGTCCTCCGGATCGTCTCGCAGTGCTGGTAGAGGCTCGAGCAGTAGGTACTCTGAACACAGCATCGCAACGCAGAGATGATGATGATGTTGATGATGATGAGCGGGATTAGGGATGGGGCGACGAGATGAGTACCTTGCCGCTGCCGGCGGGGCCGATGACGAGCTGCGCGTAGCCCATGGGAGGATTAGGGTTCGACGATCAGAATAGGGTTTGGAGGACGGCGGCGGCTGCATAGGCAATACACCAGATGGTGAGCGACGTGAGGAGGCGGAGGAAGGAGCAGTAGGCCATGCGAGGCGGAGAAGGAGAGTAAAGGAGGGGGTGATGCAGATGGTGGGCAAGTAATAGAGAGAGAGAGGAGAGTTGCCATTACCGCCACGTCAGCACACAAAGGGGTCGTCGCCGCCAAAAAGGGCTTAGGGGGGTCGCGCCTTCTTCCTCGCTTTGGCTTCGCGGGGGCGTGACCGCGTGAGGGTAAAGGGAAGGGGAGAGGAGCGCGGGGTGTTAAGGCATATGCCAGACTTAAGCCTTCGTATAGTTGTCGAGGAAAATTAGTCTTGACAACTTATTGGATCGGATCCGAATGGATGTGTTAAAATCATCCAAGATGTTTTGGCCAAGTTACCAAGTAGTTATACCGTCCACTTATAACCAACCCTCACACTTCGTGAATTTCCGATGCGGCACTATGTTGGAGTGTTATACCCCCCTCCACTTGCATTCGCATCGTCATCGTTGTGACATGGTTTATTTTCCTGTGGTAGGGGTGGTTGCATGCATCATATAATGTTTTCCTCCTATCTCTTTGTATGGATGGTTCCACATCTTCAAATGTCATTTTTACCGTCAAAAGAATCCCGCTCTGACACCATGTGCAACAACCCGGGTTAGGTTCTCAGGGTCGTTATTGAGAAAAACTATCTCCGACAACTTGTTTGGATTATGCTTGATTGAATATGTTGATCACCACCTAAAATATTTAAGTCCAAGTTGTCAAATAATAATCCACACTTCTATAACTCGCACTCACTTTTCGTGAGTTTTTTATGTGGGGTTGTTTTTATCTTCAAGGAACATGTCAAAATGTATTTTATTTATATATAAGGAACATAGTTTTGTGTCATTTTCCATTTTGTGAGCTTTAGTTTATAATAAAGTATGTAATATGTGCAAAATATGCCCATTACAAGCATTGTCGCACAATCAGTCCTGAAGTTGACTACAAATAGACGGGTTATACCCAACTTCAAGGTATTATTGGGATTTAGAGTATTTTAATAATGAAGTCTAATAGTGAGTATGGTCGAATTTGGGTTCATTCATGCTTATCGAAAAAAGTGATTCATTTTCAATTGCATCGGTGCATTTTTGATATGTTTATGATATTTTCCTATATTTCTGTAAACGTATGAGAATAATGCAAAAGAAATTAAGACATGTGAGTTGGGTAAAATTAGATATAGCTTAATATACACACACAGGAAATACACAGGAAATGGGGTTACCCCCACGGGGCCCCGCCCCATTTTGCGGAGAAATCTTTTTTCTCAAAAAATACTGTCATGTATTTTCATTATTGTATCCATCTAATATGTCATTCCAGTTTCATCAGAAGTAGGGACTCTTATGCCCTCTGTCTAGAATATGTAAGGCGCATCATATATTAATTCGAGCCATTTATGTAACAATTCAAACTCAATTTCTACTCATTAGTTCATCTCATTGTCATCCTAATATAATTGCATAAGGGGAATAAGAGAGGAAATCAAAAGCATTTGTGGTGTACCCCGAGTGCGTAGCTTAGAACGGTGGGCATGAGTTACTCGTGGATCTTCTAATGATTGAGATGCAGGATTTTGGCCTTGTTCAGGGCATGGATTAGTTGTTTGGACATCATGTTGTTTATGTTCCAAGATTTTAGCATACATATGCATCATACATGATAGCTAAAATGAGGAGAAGTTATATAGAAATCGAATATATATTTTCTTTAAACAGTATATAGTTGAAATATAGATAGAAGCAATGTTAACTTCTTTATTGCATGCATCCCGCCTGTCCTACTAGTTAGGAACTTAGGAACTTGGGAATATGGTTCACGAATCCGACCTGTCTTGCACAAGAAGTTATGTTCATGCCTCAAATTTTAAATGAGATGCAAAGAATTATTGTAAAACCCCAACATAGTCCTACACCGTGGAACAAGAAGTTCCCGGGTGGGATAAATAGTGACGAGATTACTACTTGACAACCCAGCTTAAGCATTTTGGGGGTGGTTAATCGGGTCCGCATGGGCCCGATCCCAAGAGGTTGTTAGGGCCAGTAATGCTCCGTTAACGGACCGGGAACCTAAGCTCGGGACGTTACAATTTTTTTGACTCACATGGACAACCTCGACTATTATATACCCACATGAAAATCCGAGAAAGGGGTTCAGGGAATATTTATTATTAGAGAGACTCCTCCAAATATACTGTGGCATTCATTAACGGGTGAAGAGTTGATTGTGCATGGAAGAACAACGATTGAAGAAGTTGCTCTGGGAAGGAAAACGTGTCTTATTGACTGCAAACAAAATCATAAAAGCGTTGGGAGTCCAGCATAACGTGTACGGAGGCATCAAATCTAGTAAGGTAAGTGAGGAGGTGGATCCTCTGCTGTCGTGATGTGTCTGCCGTAGGTGTAGGATCCGCTCGATCTTGATCGAACGGTTCACATGATTTTGTATGGTACGAGCATACAAAAAGTACAAAATCGTGCGAAGACAATCCTCTCTAGGGAAAGTGAACATCTATTTAAGAAGCAAACAGAGTGAATTCGAAGACCGCGATTGTACTTGGAATAGGCTCTGAAAGACCACTAGTAAGCCTTGATGCCCGAGGTTGACATGGAGATTATCCAGTAGCCTGTCAACATTGAGCACTCAAAAAGAAGAGGGCCTACCTTCTTCTTGCTTTGGATGGAAGTCATACATTCTCCGGTACACTCTGGATTCTAGTCAATTTGCTCTCAACTGAAGCTATGTGTGAGGAAATATGGAGTTATGGTTGCATACATCTTTAGTTCTTTGTGGTGAGCCATCTTGAGGACGATCTTTACCGCTTACGGGAACTTCCCTTGGTTTCTATGAACCTTAGCTTACCTGGCATGGCGCCGGTATGATCTTCCCGTTGCTCGGCGTCCTTCCTCACCCTTAGCTCGACCACGAACCTAAGGCCAAATCCCACTTGTTCAAAAGCCCTTCCCCAAGACTGAATCAATAATTATAGTAACGCAGCTTGTTTAAGAGGATTGACATTGCAATTCAAAAGGACTAACGGCGCAGCTTGTTGTTCGCTTGTCTCATGTTTCATTGAAAAATTTTCTTTACATATATCAAGAGCAAACTTCTCGGGAATTGCTTCTCAGGAAATTTTTCGAAATCAACATCTGAGACCGTAGTTAGTTTGGGATGCTAACATGGGATTTTTAAGATCCAATTAGGACTTGTTTACTGTGTCCTATGTAATTAAATATTTTAGGGAGAGTCATGTATTATATGAGAGTCTACTTCCATGAAAAGACTGCCTCCTAGGATATTATATATGTTCTACACCAGTGTGAAATATCTTTCTGCATGTGTTTTCCCCTTCTACAAAAGGTTGGGTTTTTCCACAGAGGTCTATATTATCTGTGATTGCTTGTCGATTGACTGAGTGCTTAGATCGCTTCTCTTACATGCAAAATATTTCACACTAAGGCCATGTTTGTTTGGAGAACATGCACTAGAACACGAGATCAATTCCCCGTTTGGTACGGTTTCCAAGAGTACAACTATTCTCGTCCACATTCTATTATTTCAAATTATTCCACATTTATTCTTATCTTTATTCCAACTAACTACCCTTACTCAACTTTATTCTCATTATTCATATCTTTCCAACTGAACATAAAATATATCTTTATTCTCCACATTTCTGCTTATTCTCAAATCAAACGCCCATGACAAAATTGGGAGGGTAAGTTTGCACTCAATTGTGCTTATTTTTGGAGTTGTGTACTTGATTTCATTCGTTTATTTTCTTCTGCATTATTTTTATTCGAGAGAAATACTTCGTTTAAGTTCAAACATTTTCATATCGCTCTATCGAAATGCAACATATTTTATTACGCATTAGTTTTATTAGAATTGCAAATGCTGACATCCCCTCCCCTCCCCTCCCATCAAGAGAGGCTAATGCCATGACTACTAAAGCAGGAGTTAGTGGTGTGGATGTCGCAACTTCTACTTTGGAATTTTGCTGCCACTTTATTTCTTCCCAGAAATATAACACGTTTCAAAAACTCTGTCCAAGAACGACATGACTTGGCTCTCAATATTGAGTATGAAATATCACCGCTATTATTAGTAGTATGTTTGGACCAATTTAACTATGGGAATGGATAGTCTGTTGCAATGGGGACCCAGCAGACTCGGCGGTACTTATTTGAATCGCTCGATCAAGATTGAGCAATTCACGCGATTTTGCACGGTATGGATCCACAAAAAGTACAAAATCGCGTGAACCGCTCCATCTAGATCGAGAAATTCAAATATGTACTGCATAGTTTGTTGGGCTCTCCATTACTGCAAATCCATTTCCTAAACTACAAGCTTCGATCGCTTTGAGAAGAGCCGACTCCTCTCCTCGAGTCCCGCATTCAGCGGAATGGAGCTCTTGATCATGCGCAAATCACCCCATTAAATCACGTAATTTCACACCAATCAGAAGCTTCTTAGCACGAGAAAAAGAGTGACTGCGCTGCCAATGCTTCTCACAACGTTACTCTGAAGGAATTAGCCATTACATAGAACTCCTCCCCGTGCTCAGGCCATGCCGACTCAGGTGCCTGTGCGTTCAAGGTGAACAACCTCCCCTTCCTTGCACTGCACACCGCCACATTGTGCCGCCGGAACGCCACACTCTCCACCGTAAACTCCAGCTCATAGTAGCTCTGGTCACCCGTTGCCTCCTGCCTCAACTTCGATGCGAGGAGTGTTGCCTTCACGTCCGGTGCTCCAGGCCTCGACCCTGTCATCGCCTTCACCACCGCCTCGCCCACCTGTGTAGGCCCACCGAAGGCCTCAATTCTGCGAGAGGAGAACAAAAGCGAGGAGAGTCATTTCGTTGAACAGGTAGATTGTGTTCGAGAGGGATCGGTGGGTGAGTACGAGAAGTCAGGTGGCACAGGAGAGACGATGACGCTGACATTGAGCTCGCCGGTGGATCCTGGAGGGCCGAAGGCAACGACAGGCTCGCTTACGCTGCGAGGACGTGGCTTGCGCACGTCGCCCAATGGCGGGGGGTCGAGTTGCCTTTGGGACTCCTCTCTTCCCAGTGCTCTATAGAGGAGGGTCTGATCTCCCACCCAGTTGGCGGGATACATGAATTCTATGGAAAATAAAATTTATGTAAGAACGAATCCAGCATTCTTTTTTTCATGAAAATGCTAATAAAATCCTCGTGTGTGTATATATTGTTGGGGATATATATAGATAATGATAATGCGGAAACAATCAACCCAGAATCTGTATCCCCCTAAAAACTGTCCTGCAGCAAAGATGGCACAACAAGTATATGTTCCCCACACGGGAACTCAATGGCAACAAAGATAGCACAATCAAGCAAGCAACCACAAGAGACAAGATTTTTACGTGGAAACCCTTACTCAATGTGAGTAAGGGAAAAACCACGGGGCAAAACCGACAACCAAGCACTACGGTCAAAGTGATCCAAATGTTCTTCCCGGTTTTGTTGCCCACAAAACCGAGGTACAAGCACACACAACGGATAGTTCTTCAACAAGGAACAAACTATCCTTAGGTATCTAACTATACCAATATTGTGCTCAAAACAAGGAGGACAAAGTAACTCCCCTTGTGGGCTCCCGGATGGAGTCCCAAAGTCGAAGCTTGGCTTCTTGAGGTCGTCCGCAACGACCTCGCTTCAGCTCCTCTCGAGCTCGCCCAGCACCTCCTCTCTTCGAACCCAAACCACAGCTCCCAAGACACCCTGCTGCTGCTGCCCTCGAGCACCGATGCTCGGCTTCTTCCTCGCTCTCTCACTCCCGCTCGCGTGGAGGAAGTCGGAGAAGAAGGGGGTCCGAAACCCCTTTGCCGCTGCTTGCTGGAAATGGGAAGGGGAAGGGCACGGAAGGGCGATGCTCTTCTCAGGAATACCCAACGAAATGGGTTCTGCAATTGCTGTTGTCCGTCCCTGGAATGGGGCTGTAATGGGGCACCCACTTGCTGGGTTTGTTGCAAAGATACCCCTGCCAAAGGGTGAAATGTTGCAGCCCCCCAAGTTGGGGCTGGAATAACATCAAGTATACCCAACAACCTCCCCCTCCAGCCCCAACGGGGAGGTGTTGTCATGTGATGGAGATCAACAAGAGGTGACACCGCTCAGCTCTCTACAGAGCTGAAGCTTGTCACGAGTGACTGCCTTGGTCAACATGTCTGAGGGGTTCTCATCTGTGTGAATCTTCTTCAACGTGAGCTGCTTCTGCTCAATTGCATCCCTCAGCCAATGGTATCTCACATCAATGTGCTTTGTGCGAGCATGGTGCATGGTACTCTTGCTCAAGTCTATAGCGCTCTGGCTATCACAAAACACAACCGGCTCACTGTCTTCAAATCCAAACTCACCAAGGAAGCGTTGTACCCACAACACTTCTTTCCCAGCCTCTGCTGCTGCAATGTATTCTGCCTCAGTAGTTGAGAGAGCAACACATTTCTGTAGTTTGGATTGCCATGATATGGCTCCCCCTGCAAAGGTGAAAATGTAACCTGAAGTGGACTTTCTCTGGTCCATGTCACCTGCCATATCTGCATCAGTGTAACCACAAAGTTTGGGATCTGACCTCCCAAAAGCAAGACACATACTTGAGGTCCCTCTCAAGTATCTCAAGATCCACTTCACTGCCTCCCAATGGTCCTTGCCCGGGTTAGACATGAACCTGCTCCCCACGCCCACTGCATGGGCTATGTCTGGTCTAGTGCAAACCATGGCGTACATGAGGCTCCCAACTGCTGACTGGTATGGGATCTTGGTCATCTCTGCTTTCTCCTCAGAAGTAGAAGGACATGACTCTTTGTTCAGCTTGAAATGAGAGGCTAAGGGCGTACTGACAGGCTTGGCATTCTTCATGTTGAACCGCTCCAACACGCGTTCAACATAGCTCTTCTGTGACAACCACAGCATGTGCTTCTTCCTGTCCCTTGTAATCTGCATCCCTAGGATGTGACTGGCCTTGCCCAAATCTTTCATCTCAAACTCTTTGGAGAGTTCCCTCTTGAGCTTTGCAATCAAGTTGGAATCATGACCTACAATCAACATGTCATCCACATATATCAAAAGAATGACGAACCTGTCATTGGGAAGACGACGAACATATACGCATGGGTCGGCTGTAGTCCTCTTGAAGCCCTGCTTTCCCATGAAAGCATCAAACTTCAAGTACCATTGTCTCGGGGCTTGCTTCAAGCCATAGAGACTCTTCCTCAACCTGCATACCATATGCTCTTTCCCTCTCTCTTGAAAACCCTGTGGCTGCTCCATGTAGATCTCTTCCTTCAAATCACCGTGAAGAAATGTCGTCTTCACATCCATCTGCTCTAGCTCAAGGTCCATTCTAGCAACAAGTCCTAGCACCATTCTCACTGAATTCATCTTCACCACTGGGGAGAAGATCTCATCATAGTCCACGCCTTCTTTCTGGCTGAACCCTTTCACTACCAATCTGGCCTTGTACTTCATATGCTTGCCACTATCATCTGACTTCAGCTTGTACACCCACTTGTTCTTCAAGGCTCTCTTCCCTTTAGGAAGCTCAACAAGGTCATAAGTGTGGTTCTTTCTGAGAGATAGCATCTCCTCATTCATTGCATTTTGCCAATGACCCTTGTCCTTATGCACCTGTGCCTCCTCAAAGGTGTATGGCTCACCTGCATCTGTGAGCATCACATACCTGGAAGTGGGGTAGCGGGATGATGGCTGGCGTGTCCTCTCAGATCTCCTGACCTGAGGCTCTACTGCATCTGCATGTGGAAGAGGCTGCTCCCCCTGCCCTAGGTCCCCTGGACCTGCACCAATGGGGTCTGCATCTGGCTCATGCTGCTCTAGCTGCCCATCCTCTCCACTTGTACCATGTACTGGAGAGGGCTCTGTGTCCTCATCACTGTCATCATCCATGGAGATCTCATCTCCATCACCACTCTCAGTGGTATCCTCAGCCAACGTCTGATTCTCATAGAAAATTACATCCCTATGCCTAGCGACTGTCTTCTTTCTTGGATCCCAAAGACGGTATCCAAACTCCTGATCTCCATAGCCAAGAAAAATACAAGGCACCGCCTTGTCATCCAACTTCTTCCGCTGCTCCTTGGGTACCAATGCATAAGCTTTGCATCCAAACACCCTCAAATGAGCATATGAGGGGTCTTTCCCTGTCCAAACACGCTCTGGAATCTGAAAGCCCAAAGGAACTGATGGAGATCGATTCACCAAGTAACATGCGGTGCGAACCGCCTCAGCCCAAAAGGTCTTGGGCAACTTCGTTGTCTTCAGCATACAACGAACTCTCTCAACAATGGTCCTGTTCATCCTCTCAGCTAGACCATTGTGCTGGGGTGTGCCTGGCTCTGTCCTCTCATACCTGATGCCGTGCTCTGCACAATAACCCTGAAAGCTATGGGAGGTGTACTCTCCCCCATTGTCCGTGCGTAGACACTTCAACAATTTTCCTGTCTCGCCCTCAACCATGGCATGAAACTTCTTGAAGCAATCAAACACCTGATCCTTCGATCTCAAAATGTACACCCACACCTTCCTAGATGTATCATCAATGAAGGTGACAAAATACCTGTTGCCTCCCAAAGAGGCCGTGTCCATAGGACCACAAACGTCAGAATGGACCAACTGTAGAAGGTCTCCCTTCACCTTGGATCTCGCTCTATACGGTGCACTCCTGCTCTTCCCAACCTCACATGCATCACAAGGAGACAAAGTGATGTCATTGTGGTAGGGGATCAACTCTCTCTTGCTCAAAAGCTGCAAGCCCTTCTGGCTCATGTGTCCAAGCCGACGGTGCCACAAATCTGAATTATCTGCTTCACTAGCATGCAAACTGTCATCCATGACCTTCACTCTAGTCATGTAAAGTGTGTGACACAACCTGCCCCTGGCCATGATGAGAGAACCCTTGCTAATCTTGCATCTGCTGTCGCCGAACTTCAGATGGTAGCCTTCACTATCTAGCTGTGAGCCAGATATAAGGCTAAGCCGCACATCAGGAATATGCCTCACATTCTGGAGTGTCATTGAGCACCCAACATCCGTCTGGATCGAGATGGTGCCCATGCCAATGATCTTAGAGTAACTCTCGTTACCCATCAAGACTCTCCCAAAATCACCCCTAATGTAGGTGGTGAAAAACTCCCTGTGTGGAGTCACATGATATGAAGCGGCTGTGTCAACAACCCACTCCAAATCGCTCCCTGCGTGCAAGCACTGGTCCTGGATGGTGAGAATCACCTCGTCTGCACTTTCATCTGCCACAACTGCAGCTACATTGCCATCTTCCTTTTTCTGTTCCTTCTTGGCTTCAGCTTGTTCTCTCTTCCAAATCCTGCAATCTCTCTTCCAGTGACCCGGCTTCTGGCAATGATGGCACTTTCCTCTGCCCTTTGACTTATCTCTGGATTTCTGCCTCTCCTGTGACGCTCCTCTGCTACTGGACCTTCCTCTCCTCTCAACTGCGTACACGTGTGAAGAGGAGGATGCCTCTCCCGAAGAGCGACGTCTAATCTCCTCATTGAGGAGACTGCCCTTGACCATAGCCATGGTCAACTTGCTATCCTTCGCAGAATTGCTCACTGTGACTACTAGAGTCTCCCAACTATCTGGCAAAGAACCCAAAAGAAGAAGTGCCTGCAGTTCATCATCAAGTACCAATCCCATAGAGGTCAACTGGTTGATAATGCTTGGAAGTCATTCAAGTGCTCCTCCACCTTGGTCCCGTCCTTGTACTTCAAATTCACAAGCTTTCTAATCAAGAAAGCCTTGTTGGTAGCGGTCTTCTGGTCATAGAGCTCGGACAACTTGTCCCATAGCTCCTTGGCATTAGTCTCCTCGGCCACGTGATGGAACACGGACATGTCAAGCCACTTCTGAATGGTACCAATGGCCTTTCGGTTCAACTTTGTCCACTCTCCTGCGGACATGTTCTCCGGCTTGGCGCTCTCCCCCTCCACGGGATCGTGGAGGTCCTTGCAATACAATATGTCTTCCATCTTGGCCTTCCAAATCTGCCAGTTGCTGCTTGTGAGCTTGATCATTGTGCCTTCATCATCTTTGCCCATTGCTCAAACCTGAGCTCTGATACCACTTGTTGGGGATATATATAGATAATGATAATGCGGAAACAATCAACCCAGAATCTGTATCCCCCTAAAAACTGTCCTGCAGCAAAGATGGCACAACAAGTATATGTTCCCCACACGGGAACTCAATGGCAACAAAGATAGCACAATCAAGCAAGCAACCACAAGAGACAAGATTTTTACGTGGAAACCCTTACTCAATGTGAGTAAGGGAAAAACCACGGGGCAAGACCGGCAACCAAGCACTACGGTCAAAGTGATCCAAATGTTCTTCCCGGTTTTGTTGCCCACAAAACCGAGGTACAAGCACACACAACGGATAGTTCTTCAACAAGGAACAAACTATCCTTAGGTATCTAACTATACCAATATTGTGCTCAAAACAAGGAGGACAAAGTAACTCCCCTTGTGGGCTCCCGGATGGAGTCCCAAAGTCGAAGCTTGGCTTCTTGAGGTCGTCCGCAACGACCTCGCTTCAGCTCCTCTCGAGCTCGCCCAGCACCTCCTCTCTTCGAACCCAAACCACAGCTCCCAAGACACCCTGCTGCTGCTGCCCTCGAGCACCGATGCTCGGCTTCTTCCTCGCTCTCTCACTCCCGCTCGCGTGGAGGAAGTCGGAGAAGAAGGGGGTCCGAAACCCCTTTGCCGCTGCTTGCTGGAAATGGGAAGGGGAAGGGCACGGAAGGGCGATGCTCTTCTCAGGAATACCCAACGAAATGGGTTCTGCAATTGCTGTTGTCCGTCCCTGGAATGGGGCTGTAATGGGGCACCCACTTGCTGGGTTTGTTGCAAAGATACCCCTGCCAAAGGGTGAAATGTTGCAGCCCCCCAAGTTGGGGCTGGAATAACATCAAGTATACCCAACATATATATAATATACTTTTGATGTTCACTTCTTTATCAGGAAGTGTTAGAAAAAATAGGCCATGTTCGGTAGGAGGATAAGGGCATGGAATTGGGTGGAATAAACTAATGTTTGCGGACATAGCAGAACTAATATATATTACAGGGGAGCCATGACCCTTCTATGATTAGTATAAGTCATTTGTACAATGTATTAAACTTTTAATACGATCCTTCCTCAATTGTATTATCAATATTGGTAGAGAAAGGTTGTAGAATCATTAAATGGTCAAGTAGTAGAGAGGTATGATTATTATTTTGAAGGTGAGGGTTCGAATCTTATCTCCATCTATTTTACTTTCTTTTATAAGATTTATCAAATCAATTTCAAAGTATCAAAATAATTTGATATAAAATTGTATTCGAGTTTGTTTATCTTTCTCATTTTTTATTACTCTTGTAAATAAAATAAATTATATTGTTTCCTTTTAACCGTGAACTCTTTTTGTTTCAAGATAAATTTAAAGAAGCTTAAATTATTATTTTTATTTTTAAAAATAACCATCGAAAATATCAATCTATTCGAAATTCCAATATGAATAATATATTTAAATTCTACTTTAATTGGCAAGGTAGAATACGGGGTACTTTGCAACGTCAGTGCGAATTCTCCCTTATAATGATAAGAAGACGGGGGAGATAGAGATGGAGAGACAGTTACCGAAGCCATTGGCGGTGTCGAGGCAGCGAGTATAGCCCTTGATGGGGTAGAGGGCATCGAGCTTAAGCCCGCGGCCGATCTCGGGAGAGAACCCAAGGAGGAAGCTCGTCAGACCGGCGAAATTGGCGCCCACCGCCACGAGGGAAGCGGCACCGACGCCTACAGCGAGCCTCCTGCTGAATACGGCAGCGAGAGGGGCGAACTCCTCCCCCGGCGGCCTTGGGGGGTCGCCCGACGAGGAGGCCCGTACGCGACGTCGAGGTGCGGCGGCTGGTGACCGATGTCTCTGTCTTCGTGTTACGCTGAGGGGCGTGCTCGCGGTTGCTGCGGTGCTTGTCAGTGTTGTCATGAGGATGGGGCGCTCGAGTTTCTGAGAGGAAAACGAGGAGGGAGAGAACGGATAGGGATTTTTTTCTTTTGGCTTTCTTTGCATCTGCACCCCTTCGAAATGTCGTAATTATGTTAGGTTTTTAATCAGCTGTGCCCTTCCTAGCCATTGCAATTGTCATATATCAAATATGTCATTCTCTTCTTGGAAAATCAATTGCAGCCTTAACTTCATACAAAATTCACAGTTTTAAACTTCTGATTAGGTAAAATAAGGGAATAATTGATATTATAAAAGGTTAGGAATGTAGAGCACAAATTATATTCCAATAAAAGAGTAATTAGTATTACAAATACTAAGAAGGGTAGGAGTGATATTGAAGCCGGGGGTTAGGAGTAGGGTGGAGCATTGGGCTCGATCCAACCCAACTCAGGAAAGCTCGATCCGAGCCCATCAATTTTCAGTGGGCCTTGGGCCGGGTCGAGGCCCACTTTTTCAACAAAGGATCGAGTTCGAGTTCGGGTCGAGCTCGGGCTCGGGTCGGGCTCAACCCGCACCTATTTTGATTCCATGAAGTTGCACTTAGATTCCAATTTATTGTTATGGATATAATTCATCCATAACACGTGAATATTAGATGTATTGTTACTATATAATATTACTATTGATAGATGAAGGAAATATTGGATGTATTGTGACTATAAATTCGTGTCCCCTAATTTAGCTCTAATATGATATTTTGAAATATGAGGGCCCATGCCAACCCATTTGTACTTCGAGATCGGGCCTGGTCTGGCCTGAGCATAATATTTTTGAACAATGAGGACCCGGGCCCGACCGATTTGTACATCGGGTTCGGACCGGGCTTGGGCTTTTGCGGGTCAGGTCAGGGTCGAGTCCAGACTGGCACGGCCCAATGCTCCACCCTAATCAGGAGTACATATTTAGAGGTATTCCCTTCAAATCAAGGGTAAATTTATTTTTCAGTAAAAGGTATCTAAGTATAACAGAAACATAACCAAGAGCAAGTAATAGGGCATGAAGAGGACTAATTACCTTACAGACCTAATCAACATAAAAGAAATTACCCCACACTAAAATACTTTTTTGGCTGTTAATGGTGACACTCTATAGATCAAATAATTGATGGTATATGAGAAAGTGTAAAAACCGTATAAACTTTGTATTGGAGTTGTTTACTTTAAGGGCCTGTTCGGTTCGGGAATAAGTAGAAATAAGGATGGGGAATAAGGAGAATAAGGGTTTATTCTTTGTTCAGCTGGAGGATAGGAATAAGGATAATAAGGTGAAATAAAGGTAGGTAATCTGGGATAAAGATAAAAATAAGAGTGAAATAAGATAGAATAAGGAGGAATAATCGTACAACGGGAAACCATGTCGAAAGGAGAATAGGCCCCTTATTCCAGGGCCTACTCTCCAAACGACAAGCCCTATTGGTTGCTGGGTTGGACCAGGTTGGGTTGGGTTGGGGTATCCCTGTGAATAATAAATTGTACCCATGTGAATAGTAAACTGTAAGGAGGATTGAGAGTGTTGGAAGGAGGGGTACACCAGTGTACCCCAACCCAATCCAGTCCAACCCAGCAACCAAACATGCCCTAGAGAATTCAACCCAGAGATAAAAATAACTCCTTAGATGATATTGATAAGACACGACAAGTGGAGATTACTAAATCAATTGACCGTATGTGAACCTTTGAATTTAATTTATGAACCAAATGAACACACGATAACTGAAAAATGTAACACTGATAGGTCAGATAAGGCCATGCTAATGAAGAGGAAATGACTGTGATAAAGCATATGCTCCGGTTATAAAAAAATCGAATATATAATAATGTTTTTTGCTTCTATACCATACATGAAAATAAATCTATATACCAAACGAATGTAAAAGGTATTTCTTGTGTATGTGTAGGAGATGCGGTATTATAGCTTAAATCAAGAAAAATCAGATCATGTGTCTATATGCAAAAGGTTTTTTTTAATAAAGACATCACAAGTGACTTGATATAAACGATTAAATAATTTTCCAGATACTTTATAATTTGAAATGGGAAAGGGCGTAAATCCTAAACTCTAAAACTTAATACTTCCTTAACTTCATATCCATCGACATAAAAATGATATTTTAATGTCACATACTAATTATACAATAGGAAGATAAAATCGCAGGGAGTTCCCTGTACCCACCTCTCCCGCCGTCTGATCCCGTGCAGCACCAATGGCTTGGATGATGGGTGTTTCCACCCGCACATGCCTCTCTCCCGCAACCCTACTCCCCTGCACAAGGTTTCTCCCTCGCATCCGCTTCTCCCCTCCCAATCCCCTCTCTCGCGATCCCTCCCCATGTACAGGGCTCTCCAACCCACATCGGCCTCCGCTCCCCTCCTAATCTCCTCTCTTGCAAGTCCGCTCCCACTCTTCCAGTTGGGCACATCCATTCTAAACATGTGTCATTCCTCTAACTCTAGCACATGGAAGGAAATATCGCGATATATCGGCGATATATCATCGATATATCGCTATCGACATGGGACCGATATGGCGATATATCCCGATTTACAGACATCTTCTTCACAAAGGCTCGTCGATATGGACGACATATCGTCGAAATGTCGTACCGATACGATATAGAAACGATATCGATATCGATACCGCCTTCCATGTCTAGCAATCTACCATCAATACACAATTTCATAGGGCTAATTTGGACCTCATTTGTGTCTAAAATGGAGAGTTTAATATCTGGAAAAGGAAGTTCGCTTGATTAGACGAAAAAATAAACAAAATTTCCTAATATCCGGTAGATCACTAAAAGTGGAAATTCAATGTATACTACCTTTTCTGTACACACATATGCCATCACTAAACATAGCTCCTTTTGATCGACATTCCACACCAATTGGAATTCGTAAGAAGCCTTGGCGATGATTGCAATCTGAAGTTACATATCTCGAACTATTAATCTGGCGTCATTTTATCACGAGTAAGAGAGGAAACGTTCTATTTTAATTCCATTTGATCGTGAACTAAGAAACTCGTGGGAGGATGTTGTAAAGTAGGTTTGTTAATTATTAACATCTTAATTTACCGGAAGGTTTGTATTTATACCTGTGGATACTGCTAATGTTGAACTCACATTCCTCGTGCACATATGACAGTTATTTCAAAGATTCGAGTTTGACAATATTCCATTTTCTTCTCACATTCTTGACATTGAATGTAATCACATTATATTGATCTAAATTTTCTTATTAAATGAGTAGTGTATTGTTGCGATTTGATTCTATTTCACCTATGTTTCCCGATTTATGTTTAAATTGAAGTGGCATGAAGGGATTAAGCAATCGAATTTGAAATATGCTTCAAATCTTTGTTATTTGGCTATAGCTAAAAAGGTTTATATGAACTTTGATGAGGATGTACTTATGTTTAGATGATCTGACGCGTGTGATTTGGTTTGGGTATGAGGTCATATATTCGATTGAAGCTTCCTTGCTTTTGTTAATGCCCTTTGTTGATTGCTTGCTCTTTTAATGTAAATAAATTGAATATTTACACTAACTTAACTTGAATGATTACACATGGATGTTGTGTTGCAAGAATGTATTGTGTTGTGATTAGTTCGAATAGAATTATTACCTGCAATATATGTGTTACACTGTTCTTACATATTACATATTTCTGATTCATTAGAGTTGAGAAGGGGGGTTTCGATTTGCAAGTTCTCGTGGCCTGGAGAAAGGAAACAGAAGCACAATACATCTAATCCAGTTACATTCCACGTTGCATGAATCATACAGTCTAGATCCTTCCCCAATACTTCATCCAATAGTTCTTATAAACATTGATATTGCTTTGAGATCCCCCAATGGTTCTACAATCGATAATCTGGGCATGGGTTGCTGTTGTATCAAAAAAAACAAGTCTCAGAGTATGATTTTAATAATAACCGTGAGTTGAATGTGACTACGATGTCCATCTCGCTTATGCCATTTGCTTAACACAAACTACGATAAGGAGCACCTTGATATTGAATATATAAAATCAAATCATTTTGCAGAGAGACTGCTGGGAGACGGGCAACAAGTTGCGTCACCAATCCTTTTTAGACGACAAATCCAATTCTTCGAAACACAACATCCATAGACTTGAGAACCATAACATTGCTATGCATAATTTTCGGGACCCTCTTAAGGAGCTCTACAGCTTCAGTCATCAAGAACCCAAAGGTATGAAAGTCGAAAAGGGATGAAAATATGTTGACTGTCAGTACAAGCCTTCTCATGTTTAGAAACTTTAGTTGATGCAGCATTCTGTGCAGCGTATCCCGCAGTAAAATCACTTTTTATCAGACCAACTAACGGAGACACTCTAGTCAAATCAAGACATGCATGTTTTCCTGCAGTTCATCAAAAAATTAAATCATATGCTAGACTGAGCGCCTTTAATTCATAGGTTGTTACAGCGAGTTCCCGTAAAATAATTCCAATTTGATAAATACCATATTACTGTCTAATTTAAGATTTATTTTTTGTTAAAATGATCACCTACTATCAGAATATCACGTAACACACCCGTAAAACAATAAATAGTTTGTTCATATAGATTTTGTAAAAAAAAAAGACGCTGACATCACTGTCCTCTATTCTCTTTGCAAAGTTCAGGTAACAAATTAAACAGATACTGGCGCGCAGCAAAGAGAGCAAAACGACAGAACCCGAGATGGGTTTCCTTCTCCTCCGCCACAGCGCCGCTTCCAGGACCCTCGGAGGTCGCCTCCTCCCTCTACCCCTCCTCGCGGAGCACCTCAACCACTCGAGAACGACCAAGAGATGGCACGGAGACCATCGCCACAATCACCACCACCACCTGGGAGAGGCTGGCGAGGGTGTTTTCAAGCTTGGCCTCGCTGCCGACGTCGCCCTCGCAGCGGGGAAGGCGCTCACGGGATACCTCTCCGGCAGCACTGCCATCGCCGCCGACGCTGCGCATTCTGTGTCTGACGTGGTGAGAAGTTGTCGCTGGAAAGTAAACCCTAGCGTTAGAACATGCCATTTTCCTCCTCCTGTGTAATTTTAGATCGATCTCTTTCGTGTTCGGATTTTTTAGATGGATGAATTTTCCTCGGCACTGCAAGGGGCCAAAGTTATTGCCCCTGAGCTTGTCTTAAGGATAGCTGCCTTACGGATAACCGCCATCACACCAAAGTTATTGCCCCTCTGCACCGCACTGCCATCACGGCAATTTTTTTTATTGTACCGTAGGCTTTGTCTCAAGGTTAGCTGCCTTTCGTAGAAACGGTTCTTGCCCAATATCAAGCCCGACAGAAGCTCCAACCCACTAAGCTCGAGGCCACCGCATCCCGTGGAGGCAGCTCATGATGTTAGCCTGCTCTACAAAAGTCGGCTTAAGGCATAAACTAAGCCACATGCCTGAAAGGTGGCTCCTTGTCGGCACATAACCAAAATCAGCAACAATCTGGTGGTTCTGTCCTTTGGAGTTGGTACCTATTCAACACAAACACAACTACGAGGAATCCACAATCAAGTTCAATCCACAAGTCATCCACAAAGAGGTAAAATCACAAAACACATGTAAAGGGAAAAGTCATATATTAATATTACAAAAAGATCATTGTTTTTTTGTATTACATGTAAGCGATAAGATACTATTAATGTCCTCTTTTCCTCCAGTTTGTAATGTAGATTTAGTCGGGGATTCATCGAAAGCTGCACATTTGGTGACCTCTCGAGGCTTGACTCATCTATCTGTTCGATCTCTTGACCACCCAAATCCAAAGGGACAAGGGGAGAACGATTTGATGTCCCTACATCTGCAACCGACCTCTCATTTCGCGATGCGAGTGGTGTGGTAAGAACTCTGGAAGGACCTGCTTCCAGGTTTGGAGTCGTAAACTCCAATCCGAACTGAGGTATGTGGGTATCCTTCTGAACATCTTCATGGTTAGGAGTCCTTCACCCCCTTGACGCTACACCCTCGACTGCGAAACTATATTTGTGTTGCAACTTCAGGGGCAACATTCTCCTCAACCTCATCCTTCTGTAGTCCATCCTTAAATAGACGTTGTATGGCATCATGTAAATTGACGCCTGCTTCCAAGGCCACTTCCCTCATACTGTAGATGTCGTAACAATCCGCAAGACGAACTATCTCCTGAAAGCTTGACACATGTATGAATCAAACGTATTAGTCAATTGTCACATATGAAAGTTAACATAATCCACACAATTTAAAACTTACAACACAATCCATCATGCAACCATGTCGTCCCACGAACCGTCGTGTAATCTGCTGGTACCATGGAAGATAGTTTTCAGTAACATCAAGTGTTCCCGCAGGGATGAGCACCATTGGTACAATGTAATCCCTTCGAATATTCCATAGTCGTACTCACACCAAATGAAAATCTGCCCAATCCATAGAAGTCTTCCCTCACATGTCAATGGAGTAAAGATGCGTTGAGATGTCGCAATGCATAAGAATCTCTTGGATTCCTCTAGACTGACGCATGGCACTATCTGCGGTGTGCAACTCAACAATACAGAAATGAAGAAGGGTAATCTAGTAATATGTAAATACTATGCCTTCAAACAATAGGGCGGAAGTTGATTCACCACATATGGCATGTAGGGCATCCATATCACATGTAATTATATTTACATTGTTAGTGGTTAGACAAGGAGATGTAAAAAACCATGCCGTGTATTGTTAGCCGGTCGAGCCTCTGCAAGTCAAGGACATCCCTATGGGGTCGCATCACATGCATCAATTCTGTCCATCTGTCGTACCATCGAATTATGCATGCCATCTGCACCATAACATGCTACCTCGCTAGATGGGTTCATGGTGGATGATGGGCGCGATGCGTGGGAATTGTTGCCAAGCCCACAACTGTAAAAGTATGAGGGAACCGCTAATCTCAACCACCTCGACCCTAGATGCGTCTCACAACCAGTAATAAGGTGTCTATCCAAAGATATAAAATCCTGTTGTATGATCCCAAAAAAACCTGCCACACATATATAGGGAACCTGACGCTCGTCTAAGAGTACATAACGCAAAGTGCTCTCTTGTCTCCTACACGTAGGCCGCATGGTTACCTGAAGTAAAATGGAGCAATAATAACACACCATAAATTAATAATTAAAGACCGCTTATATAAACAAAATTACATCTCCCATCCAAATTATCCACAAACGGTGCTCTTGCTGGAGGTGTAGAATGGATTGATTGGCTCCAAAAATTTTATAATGTCAAATTGAAAATCATATAACAAATTAAAGGAATTTATGGAATTCTTATAATGAAATTAGGAATTACTCGTACTAATTCTATTAAGATATTTTCTCCTATTATGACCACTTCCACCACAGTTGCCACACTTATTCGGGGTGCCCCTCCCATGTTTACTATTTCTTCTATTATGCCCTGCATGTTCTGCATTGGGATTGTACTGGGTCCTTTCTTATGTCCATCTCGTTATGTATCTGTGTTGGCTTCGACTAACCCGTCGACCTTACCATGGTTGGATCAGAAATATCTAGTGCATATTCGAATCGGGACCACTTATCCCTATCTCTGATTGGGTAGAACAAACCTTTGTACATGTTATATTATGCTTGCCATGTATACTAATGACCCATGTGTTCCTCGAAATTAGTGTTCAAATGAGATAATACTGCACAAGCATATTAGCACGAAATTCTATGAATCTGGCACTTCTGAAAAGTGTAAGATGCATCACTAATTAACACTGTGTTTCTTCCCACCTTTCAGTCCAAAATGTGTTATGCGTTCTCTAGTGATTACCTCTTGCATGTGTAACAGAGCGCCCTGCATGCGAAAGCAACAATGGCCATTGCTTATGTACATCTATCGCTTCAACATGTCATGTGCATAGTTAGTGAACTTGTCATCTCAAGAAATGCAATTGCGCATTTCATCATGTCGGTCACATAAATAACTAATGCAATTGTAATAAGTCTTCAACACAAATGCCACACCGAGCAAACTCATTGATTTCTTAAGAACAATATTGTAGTTTTTAGAGAAGTTGTTATGATGTACCAACCACAATCTAATGCAATTGTCCACTGTTCTTTGGATCAATCATGGGGTCAAACTATTTCGCTGCATTTTCATTACACTTTTTAAGCTTGTCCATGTAGGTTTTCCACTTCGTTTGGGAACATACTTTTCTTCCCCTATTACCATCCTCTTCAACGTTTGATTTTTGTAAGCATCATTGAAATTGCTGGCAACATGTCATTTTTAAATTAGCTCTTGCTATGGAGAAAGAGTAAAGAATTTTTTACATGTACTTCACAGGATAAAGACAAAAGGTGTCTGTACCTAGCAAAGATATCAAAATCAATGAGAGAAATTATTTTTTGCAGGCTTCTTAATGGAAATGAGGGGGTGTTGAGATCATCGTGATTGAGTTATGCATACATTTGAATTGTGCATTGCCAAATGAAGGAGAGGGTTGTATATGCTTTGTGTTTTCATGGATGGAGATATAGGATGGGTTGTTTTCTTCTTGCAGTGGCATTTCTCTCTCTCTCTCTCTTTATTTTGGTGGGGATTGGCGTGGGGGGGGGTGCACTAGTGTGTGAGGGTGATTCATAATTAGGGTGACAGGGGTGGGAGCGACTTGGATCAGGTGTTGGCTTTATTCCTATGAAACTTGTCAGGGACAAGAATTAGGAATTATTATAAGATCGATGTATGGATCAGTTGGAGGACCACAGAAAATATTTTGCTATTTTCCTTAGTTTTAGGGTCATTTTTACTTTATGTAGATTGACAGACTCGCTGCAGATTGCAAAAGTCTGTCGGCATGCTTCACTTTCTGATTTCTTAAATTTCTTTCGATAGCATGAATATGCTAACAATTTATTTGGCCATTTTCGAGATTCTTAATTTTCTTGTACTGGCATAAATACACATCTATTTTTTGGCCTGAAAATTTTCTGATTTGTGATATCAAATAGTTCCAGATTTCCCAGTGGAATTTAAGATTAATTGTCTTACTCCTTTTTGTTTTCGCTTGACAGGTCCTCAGTGGAGTAGCTTGGTGGTCATTTCGAGCTTCTCGGGTCCCAACAAACAGAGAGCATCCATACGGTCACTTCTATATATTCCTTGTTCTTAATTTTGCATAAATTTGGTTGCCCTTGATCCTTTTCCCTCCTGGGTTTAGATTTTCCCGCACATATCTAGGAGTATTTATTTGCAATTCATGTAGGCTTTAGGAACTGGGTTGAATCTCAAACCTTCTCGTGCGTTGAAATTCTTCTTTTTTCTTGGTGAAAACTTGCTTGCTCTTTATCATTTCCCCTTGTAGGTTTTGATTTCCCACTCATATTAATGTATGCCGTTCATGAAATTTTAGGCATGCATAAATTTAACAATTAAGCACTACAAGTAGTTTGTACACACGACTATTTGCAAATCATATACTCTTTCAGGAATGTCGTCAGGAACTCTAGATTTTTAGTTTGTTGAAGTTCTTCTATTCTTAAATTCATCTTGTAGCTCTTATGGCAAGGATGAAATATGAAATATAGTAAAATATCAAGCATCAGTAAAAAAAGGACAAATGTCCATGGGATGCAACGATCTTTACTTGCACAAAACTTATCAGTTGCTTAACTTACCCATGAAATGCAGTCACTGGGTCGTAGTGAGGATCCTAGCATTAATTGGCAGCCAAGGTTGTTTGCACTTTCTTAACTTGTGAAAAAAGCGGAGACGAGATACAGATGTACTCATACATTAAAAATGGATCCTCTCCACTACCCATTGACTCATAATAAAACAACTTAGCACTCCCTTTAATGTTAGACAATATGCCGAGTTTTTTGAAAAGATAAAGGGCGCTCAACATGAAGATGGGTACGAAAAACTTCACCATTTATTCATAGGAATATAGTATATGGCTTAACAACCATATAATTTACATAGATCATCCTTCGGCCAAAAAAATTGGCATGTTCGATTACATTTTTTGCATAAAATCTAGCCCAGTGGAAAATCAACCCATCCTTGGCCACTCAAAGCGCCCAACTATCGCCATAATCCTGGTTCTATCTATCTCAAATCCATGTCGATTAGAACCAATAGAACCCAGAAATTTGCAGCACAGTCAGTAGTTTCAATCGGTGCTCTAAACTTTTCCCAGATCTCCAACAAGCCATTACACACGAAAAAAGATGATCAATATCCTCTTTGGCCTTGGAATAACATGCAGAATCGATGATGGCCCTTCCATAGAAACGAACTCATCTAGATCTGATAATTACGCTTCCATGTCTCGGTAACCAGAGGAAAACCGTGATTTCTAGTAGGAGCTTCTAACCCCAAATCCGATTGCAATCAATGACACCCTTTTGGATTAAACGCCATTGTCCCTAAAAGCGCCTTGTTTATTTTTGAAAGAGAAAAGAGCTTTCACTGTGTAGGTGAGTGCCCCAAAACTTCTCCATTAAATCTACCATGAAGCACTCAAAAGCGACTTATAGGTTTTCTTGTTTGAAAATCAACCATCAAGCCAACACCAACGATCATGTTCCCATTGAGGGACCTTCCATGCCATCTAAGCTAGCCCAATAGAGTCACAAGTTCGTTTAATCTTTGATCCATCAGGCCAGAGTGGAACTTTGAGAAAAATTAATGCCTTATCCCACACCTCAATAATAGAAATTATAGAATCATCTTGATTAGATGACAGATTAAATGTAAGAGGGAACTTCTCACAAAAGACCCCATTGTCTATCAATCGTCACACCAAAAATGAAAACCTTTATATCAAGAATTGGCGAATATATGGAAGCACCTCACAGATATTCTTCCAGAACATTGAAGGCACATCAACACCCCAGGCTCCTGAAAAGCGAAAGGAAATCCTACAAATCTTCTAGATTAGTTTGCACATCAAATCATCGCCATCACCCCATATACGTGTGATCCACTTTGATATAAGCACTTTACCGCATCTGCTGCAGAGCTCGAGCTCCTTCTCGTCGGAGCTCTTGAGCAAGGATACAAGAGCTTCTGCTCCTTCACGAGGCGATGCCCTTTACCGTCTTCACCCCAACATTACCTCCAGGAGCTCCAGCTTCTCTCCGCCTCTCTCCATCACACACCTCCAGGTACCCTCCTGAATCTTGCCCTTTTGCGATTTTTTACACACACACACCTTCACCATTTCAATCCATCTGGGCACCACATCATCTTCACTTGGCACCCACGATCTTCGCCAAACCAACACCATTGTCTCTACTCTTCTCCATGACCCCCTCCACCTCGCTCTGCCTCTGCGCCTTGCACATACCTTCGCCTCCTCTCAGGTGCCAAGGACCTCCATTCCATTCTCCCTCGCCTCACCTTCGATTTCTAGCCATGCATCATCTCGAGCTTCATTGATCGAAAGGAGCCAAGTAGCTCCGATATGCTCTTTCGCCTCTGACAACACTCTACCGTGCACCGCCTCCACCTTCCGGCCTTCATCGCACCTCTATAACATTCCCATGATCCTCACCTTGGCCTCCTCGAGCTCCCTACGCCTCTAGACCAACGACGCTTGGGAGGGCTCGCCGGAGTCCCGCTCCTCCGCCATCGCCCGCGAAGGAGAACGAAGAGCAAGAACCATTGGATTCTGATCCAACGATGCTTGTACGCTAGAAGCTTCGGCCGTTTGATTCCACTTGCATGCCATCATCACCTCCTGTCTTTGCGCCTTGTCTGGACCGCTGGATCACATCATATCTACGGCCCAGATCTCGGCCCGAGCCTCCATCTACGCCTCCAGGCTTGGGCTGCCCAAGGCTCCTCAAGAGCCTCCCCACTCCGCCACTTGTCCGCCTCCTCCGGCCCTCGTTCTGAGCCTAGCCTCCACGTGCAAGATGCATGCTGGCTGGGAGAATTTGCAGAAGAGCCCCTTCAACTTCTGCAACTTGCACTCAGGTCCCCCTCATGCACAAAGCACGTGCCCGTTAGGAACTTTTGCATCCAAACCCTCCTGCCTTAATAAAATTGCCGAAATGCCCTTGCTTGGGCTAATTTCAGAGGAAGCCCCTCCGGCTTTAGTTATTTGCAGATAAGTCCCTCTTAAGGATCTGAAATGAATAAAAACTTTATTGTATTTACATTTTAGTCCCTGGATTTTCAACATTGCATATCTTCCTCATATTTTATTCGAATTTTGCGTGTAATATGTCATTTAAAGCTCTTACCTTGCTCTATCATTTTATATCTTGTGGATGGATCGAAGGCATATTGAATTGAATTATTATTTGAGGAGTAAAATATATGATGCATGCTTATTTTGACGAAAATTTTACAATCACATTTGGGGATACTTGACATGTTTATGCAGAGGTTTTATTGAGAATTATTAGAAAATAGTAATGTGGAAGCACATCATGATAAAATGATTAAAACAACATTGAACACAATGATTTAATGTGGAAACCTACTCCCTAAGGAGTGGGATGAAACCACGAGAGAACGCTTCAAAGGGCTGATTTATGCATTGCACTTTCTCACTGGATATAGGGGTGATGGGCTTCTTATATATCCCTCACTGAGTCTCCACATCTCACAACTGGTAGATGTGGGACTAAACAACTGGATGGGGTAAATGGATCTTGGAGAGATCCATTTATCCATCTCCCACATAAGTGATGCATAACCAAATACTCCAACACTCCCCCCAAGCTGGCACATGCAATACTCAGTTGGGACAAACAGAAAGAATTCTCAACTCACACTACAGGACACTATAGAAAATATCAACTCAACGTGCACAACTGTCGGTTGCTTTCGAGGACGTTGCTTCTCATGCCGTGCATGTGAGGAGGAAGAAACGGGCTAGAGTGTGAGTTGAACTGAATCTCCTCATTGGAGGGCATGTTCTTTGTACTGCGCCTGTCAAAGTCACTGCAAATGAAAAAGAGTCTCTACATGGAGAACTCTGGAGCGCCATAACATGTGGACAACTGCTCCATCTCTGAAAGAGTGAATAAGGAATATCGCTAATTATCCATACGCAAATATCTGAAGACGGGTCTCTCTCATAGGGACCTCAAAGTGGGTTCTCTCTCATAGGAACCTCGAAGGGATCTCGTACTGGAGTTCACGAACATTAGAGAATGGAGTTTGAAAGTCTCCTCGTCGGAGTAGAATCTGAGTCTGGAATGGAATATGGAATCTGGCCTGTAACTCTACACAATACTCCCCCTTTCTCCCATGCTGGTCGGAATAACAAACATCGACCAAATTGGGAGAAGACTTGAAAATGGGGAAACAAAAACATCACATTGGCCGTCTACAATTTTTTTCTCGGCTTTTCTTCATCATTTTTCTCTTTTTTTCTTTTTTCTATTTTTAAAATCATTTTTTATCAGCTATTTCATTCTTTTTTAATAGCCGTCACAATTTTTTTTAAATAAGACGTTCCCTTTTTTATGGCTTTTCCTCTTTTTTTGCAATTTTTTTCTTTTTTAACTCTCGGCCTAAATTTGGACCCATCTCTCTCTCCCCCCCTTTTTAAGAATACTCATGACCCAATGATCTCTCTCTCTCTCTCTTAAAAGCAAAGCACGACATAGTTGGGCCTAAAAACAAATCTCTCTCCTTTTTTATGCTTCGACATGCCCTTTCTCTTCTATTTAAGGTTCCCGCTGGAATCCTCTCCCCCCCAAAAATTGGCGCCTGCGTCGCCAAGGGCTGTCGCCACCCGTGCAAAGGGCGAAGATGTTGCCTGCAACAGATCGGGGGGGTGCCAAGGAGATCGATTGGTGGTTGCCGCAGGAGGCGGACTCGATAGGGCTCTGCCTGCTTGGAAAAGATGCGGCTGGTGTGCTTGAATTAGGGTTTCCAGAAACCCAACCAAAGAGAGACTTCTTTGATCTCCAGAATATGTAACCGTGATTTGACAACAAAAAATCGAATCTTCACACAAAATTATGAATTAGGGTTTCAACTAAATCCTATAATTGAATCTCGAATCTCGCTCGAATATAAAGAACATAAAAACAAACCCGCGAGAATTGAATTCGCTCTGATACCATGTTAGAAAATAGGAATTCTGAAGCGTATCAGAATAAAATGATAAAAACAATATTGAACAACGGGTTTTAACATGGAACCATATTCCCTAAGGAGCGGGATGAAACCACAGGAGAACGCCTCAAAGGGATGACTTGTGCATTGCACTTTCTCACTGGATACATGGGGTGAGGGGCTTCTTATATAGGCTTCATTGAGTCTCCACTTCTCATAACTGGTAGATGTGGGACTAAACAACTGGATGGGGCATTTACCCATCTTCCACATAAGTGATGCATAACCAAATACTCCAACATGAAGAATAAGAGATTTATTTCCTGTTGATTAAGGACTTGAATTATTCGCTAGGGAATCAATTGTAGCAAGAAAAATTGAGGAAGAGATTTTGATCTTGATTAATTTGGTAGGATTAATTTGATTAATTTTCCCTAATTTGCAACACTGGAGCAATAATTGATAAATCATCATTGAATCTTTTCTTAGCTATGTGAATTAATTAGAGATTTAATTGATCTGATTATTGGGATAAAAAATTCACGGATCTATTTCCTTTTCTCTTCGTTTTATTTTTTGACTTATTTATTTTTAATTCTTTCTTTTTGCATTCTTTTCTGACATAGAAATTAGCATAACTAGATACTTAGATTAATTTGAACCATGCAACTAAAAAAACGATGTTCCCTGAGTTCGACTTTGGTACACTTACATCGTATAATTTGCCACATATTCAAAAGTGTGATTTTTGATAGATTGTTTTTTTCCTCACACTACATTAATTCAACGATTTTAAGAGATAGAATTTCGCTTCATCACAGACCAGAGTCCCATCGCTCATCTATGTGGGGACTAGACATAAGTTGGTGGCAATTGGATCCTAGAAAGATCCAATTACCACTCTATTATATACTTCAGCATTATCCATAGGGTACACATGAATTGGCTCTCCAAATTGCTTGCATAAGTAATATCGGGCCTTGTTAGGATGAGGTAGATCACATAAGTCTACTATACTTGTGCTTGGGGTCTACATCCATCTGCTTTCTATCATTGATGCTTGTTGCTTATTTATTATTACCCTTAATAGGATTAGAAGTTGGCTTACAACTCAATGTCCTAGTTTTTTTTCAAGAGGTCTACGGTGTATTTTCTACAACAAATTATAAGGCATTCATTCAACCTTAATACCCCTATGCTTAGATAGTATTTCTCATTTTTAAGATCCTTTAGGTTAAATTTGTCGACAAGTTTTTCATTTTGTTACTTTTGATTATATCCTTAATAATCATGTTGTCCACATAAATAAATATAGCTTCTTTGTTTCTTTATCTCATGACAATTAGGGTATCACTTCCATTGCCTGGGAGGTATCCCATACCAATCACCACCGCTCTAAGCTCTTTGCATGAGGCCTCATGAGTCTTGTTTGGCCCATAGAATATCTGCTTCAGTTTGTAATATTGCAGTGTCTTCTAATCGCCATGTGGCGTATGCATGTACACTTCCTCTTAGATATCTCCGTTCAAAAAGGCATTCTTTTCATTCATCTGATGGAGCATTTCTTACTCGAAATACATAAGAAGAGAGAACATCGCAGATGGTATGCGATTATTCCATATGAGCAAATGTTTTTAAGTTGTCAGTGCATTTCTTCTGATTGAAGCCCTTTACTATGAGTCTAGCCTCATATCTCTCTACCTGTCCACCTAGTTTGTATTTTATGGTGTAAAATTTAGACTGACTAGATAATTCTCATCTCAACCATCCATTGTGTCTAGGTGCGATTTTTATGACAACCTCGATTTCCTCATGTATAGTTCAAATCCACCTAGGATCAGCATCAACCTCATCAACATTCGTGGGAATCACGTATGTAGAGGTGAAGAGATAAAGTACCTGTAGTTATTGCTGTGTTTAAAGTAACCAATGTATTTGTTAAAATGACATCGGAGATCTTTCTTCATTGGAGGCATTCAAATACGAAGGGGGCGATATGGAAGATTGATTTTGCTAAGGCCTACGACTGTGTAGACTGGAACTTCTTATGGCATCTCTTCAGCGCAGGGGCTTTCATCATCAGTGGATTGCTTGGATGAAGAGATGCGTTACGACTTTGTCTTAATCTATTCAGGTAAATGGTAGGCTTGAGGGTGATTTTTTCAAACCACAAAGGTGAGTTCGTCAGGGGTGTGCATTGTCCCTTTTGTTGTTTGTTTTGGTGGCGGATACTTGGCGGTCCTGTTTAGGTGGGCAATATAGGAGGTTGGTGTGAGGGCTTTCGTCTAGGGAGCATAACAGTCCCTCTCTTGCAATACGCAGATGATACATTAATTTTTCTGGGTGGCTCTGATGACATGTGCAGAAGAGCATCGCAGCTGGTGGGGGCTTTTGGTAGCCTATTCGGTCTGGTAATTAATAGGAGCAAGTCGACGATAATTATGATGGGATAGCCGGAGGATGAGTATGGTTCTTTGGCGGAATTACTTGGCTGCATGGCCTCAAATTTCAACGAAACTCGGTCGAATTTCTGTCGAATATCGATATTCAGTCGAAATCGAAATTCGACCGAAATGATCGAAGTGACCGAAATATGGGAGTCTTTGTACAAAAATGACTGAAATGACCGAAATTCCGGTCGAAATTCCACCGAAATTCCACTGAAATTCTATTTTGGTCAATACCGAAATGGTGACTGAAGCCGACATTTAGGGCCTTGCTTGGCTGCCCGCTGGGGAAGTTACTGATTACCTACCTTTGACTCCCTTTGGTGGCAAGTAAACTCAGGAAATATGACTGGGATATTGTACTTCAGAGGTTAGAGTAGTGTCTGACTGGTTTGAAGGTGGTTACTCTCTCAAATGATGATAAGTTGGTTCTCTTAAAGCATGTGTTGTCTGTCGTTCCCATTTTCTTTTACTCCACTAGGCTGATGTCGGTTGGCACAAGGAGGAAGATAGAAATCATGATGAGGAGCTTTTTCTGGTCAGATGTGAAGCAACAGAAACATGGTTTGCACTTAGTGGAATGGGATGAGGTGAGGAGAGCTCGGAATGAAGGCGGCTTGAGTATTTGAGATGTGGAATGCATGAACAAGGCGCTTCTGGTGAAATGGATAATCCGTATCTGGGTTGGGGGGGGGGAGTTCGGACTGACTGGTGGAGAAGTTATTGCGGGAGCTGTACGATGTAATGGGGGCTTTGGAGGTAGGGAGGAGTCGTTTTGAATCCCTGCTATGGGCAGGTGTCCATGTAACATTACCACTATTGGTGTCGAGGATGCGTCCGAAGGTGGGTGGAGGGGAGGTGTTTCAGTTATGGAATGAGGATTGGACAGGGGAAAGAAAACTGAGCTCCCGGTTCCAAAGACTCTTCGCCTTGGCCGCTTTGAAGGATTGCACGTTGGTTCAGGCGGGGGGGTCTGAGTCCTGTATGTCGGACTTTATGACGGAGCTCTCTGACCAACGTATAGAGGACTCAGTCACTCAGGTTGCAGTCGGATTTGCTATCACCGGGGTGTATTACCCAGGGCAGAGATCATTATGATTGGACCGATGGTTGGTTCTCGATCAAGAGGATTTATGCGGATTTCAGGAGGGGATAACATCTGGATCTGAATGAACTGAAGCTCCTGCCAAGAAGAGGATGCTGCATGCAAGTTTGGATCTCCAAAGTGGAGATATTCAATGGTACAAATCCCCGTTCTCTTTACTCTCATTAAAGTCAATGTTGGAGTCTCTAGTTCAATATTTTTTCTTTTTATGCTGCTGTCCAACAGGTATTTTAGCTATTGTTGCATGTTAAATGAATACACAAATACTCTCCAAACTTTAAGGAACAAAGGTACAGTCTTCCCCCCTCCTCTTCCTGCCTACGAAATGATTCAATTCCTTAAATTGCCTCTGAAATTAGATGAGAATGTAAAGTTTTATATGGAATTCATCAAAACTTTACAACCATTATATATACTCTTGATTTCTTAAATTTTTGAGGATAAAAATTTGGGTTTACATGCAAATTATCCTATGTTCAAACCATTAATTAGCCACAGGTTTTAGCACAGAAAAACGGAAATTTCGGGGAAAATGACATACATTTTTGTGCTAAAAAGAATCCACTGATTATACACTAATTTCATGATGAAAATGTGAAAAATTAAGGAGGGGGTAAACCTTAGTTTAACTTTGATAACAATACTAAGCACACAGACAAAAAAAATAAAAAAAATGAAAATGATTTTGAGTACCAGGTATGTGCATGATTCAATTGTCAATAATGCAAATAGACTGAAATAGGTGTGCCTAAAGGTGCATTTTCTTATGGAATCATGAGAAGGATGAAGTAATTAATAAATAAAGAATCTAATATAACTAACAGAGCCTCCAAACTTCCTTAAAAAAATTCAGCTTCAAAACTGGATGGCTTACCTTTATAATTGAAAGCAATGACTCTTTATTAATCAACTGTCTGTTCTTTAGATCAAAGATATATTCAATTACTATTTTCAATGATAAAGAGAGTCCTAAAGTTGATAATAAGATACTTCGATGCAGTTGTGGCTAAAGATGCTTTATTTTTGGATGGAATCCTAATGAAGATGATGTTAATGCTTATAAACTGAACAAAATTCATATCAAAATAATGTCATGTCTCCCAATAGATGAGCTGTAGACAACAACTCGAGACTGTGACATGTTCTAAACATACCAAGCATTAGATCACACCAACCAAGAATTCCATCTGCTAACATGGAGCTTCATCGAGTGGTTGTTATGAACTTGCTCGAAGAGATGATCATGTGCCATTAACCTCCATATATTTGGTCCATTGGTGGAAAACAATATTGTATCTATGAATAATGCAGTATAAATATCATAATTTGGTTGCATGGGTAGAGGCTTCCATAAGAATAAATGCCCCTAAGGATCTATCTTTATAGCTTTTACAGTTGTTTGAGTCAGGGCTCTATACTTATATTCTACACGATATATGGCTACAACTGTCAGCTTCTTATTGCGCAATGTGATGAGGTTTCATCCAGAGTATAAACTAAAGTTTGTCATGGATTCTTGTCTATAGGATAACCTACATAATATACATATGCACAAACGGTGAAACCCATAGACTCCTTGCTGAGGAAGAGATGACCTTTTCCTAATGCAATCTTGAAGTATATGTGTAGCATTATAGCAGCATCCTAGGGTGACCCATGAACTAACCTACTTTGCGACCTACACAAGCAATGTCCAAGCATTTCACAGTGATATGTAGTAGCTTCCCGATAACCCCTTTATATTATATAGCATTGACATAAATTCATCTTTTAAAATATTAAAACTCTTCTCTCAAAGTCAACAAATGATTTCTCAAGATCTTTACGAATAAGAAATCATCATTCAATTGATCCTTATGTATAGTTTACTATTTATATTATCACTAAAGAAAGGATGAAGTAGTCAAATAAGTGAATCAATGATATCAATAAGATCATTGACCAAATGACCTTGATCTGTACAGTCAACCACGGAAAGGATTGAAAAAGAATGATGAATCAAGTCAGTGGGGGTGATTCAACAATGACTGACAATTATGAGTGCCAGTCATGGTGACCTTTACACATGATTATGCGAGGGTGCCGTGACCCTTAGCTGGGCGGGAGATAGGAAGCCCAGTTAGGACAGCGATCGCTTAATGCGCGGGTTTAGGATCCCAGTCTTTTTCTCAGTTTTTCGCGAGCGCTCGCAGTTTTTACGCCTCTCTGAGATCCACAGGTTTTCTTTTAACGACTAGTTCCGTTGACTATTGTTTTTAGGGTATCTAGGTTGGAGGGCCCTGGATTTTGATTTTTTTTCGAGCTCGTTCGCTCGTACTAGCCAGGCCGATTTTTTTAGAGTGACTTTTCCGGAGAGTCTCTCTCACCCATCTCAGTGGCGTAGTTTTGGAGTAGACCTATCACTCTACTGGACTACACTTCCACTTAGAGGGCGAGACGAAAGGGTTTCTTATGAGATTACCTCACCGCTTGAGTTTTTGGTTATCGTTCCCCCAATAGGCTTGGCAATGGCTACATCTGAATCCTCTGCGGCTACATCTAAATCAGTTACAGTTGAATTTGGAGAATTACAATTGAGATTGGAATGAGTTATAAATAAGTTGGACTAGAGTTGAGATGAATTACAGTTGAGATTTAGATTGGCTACAGTTGAGTTGGTTACAATGATGCTTGATTTCAGTTGAGTTGAGTACAGTTTAGTTTGGTTATTGTTATGCTTGGTTTCAGTTGAGTTAATTACTGTTCCGCCAGTAGTTTCTAACAACGAGAAAATGTCATATTATGAAAGTTATCATTGTCAGACTACGAGTTACTACCACGGTTGTTAGACATAGCTATGTGTTGAGAACTTAGTTAGGATGTATTTTACTCCACCGCACGCCTATGGAGGCACTCCAATCCTAAGGCTTCCTTACTGCCTTAGAGTTATAGTGTGAGGTCTTACCTAGATCAAGATCACAAACTATCCAATAAGCTTGAGAAATTCAACAAGAAAAAAATTAAAACACCAGAACCAAGGAGTCTCATCATCTTCAACACCAAGATCCATCAAACATGAATAATAATTTTTTTAAAGGGAAATAGCTTAAGTGTGAATCCTATAATAAATATATGAAATGCTAACTATAATCAATATATTAAATACTAAATATGAGTAGTTGAGGTAGGATGGGTAAGTCAGGAGTTTCACCTTTATAAAACAACTTGAAAACCTGTTTCAATGCAAGTAGCTCTAAATTTTAATTGTCAAGCCCTATTTACTTACTTTCTTTTGGAACCACTAAATTTCTTTGTTATTCTTAATTAATTAGACGTGCTCAACATTTCATTAAAGTTTTTTTCTCCATATTGCATGGATTGCATGCAAAACACCTGCATCGTGGTATTGAGAGAGTTGAACCTCAACTATTGCAGTTATTATTAACATGTACGCTTGTTATAGTTTTTGTTCAAGATATTATAAATGCTTTTCTTTCTCTTTTTGCTACAATTGGGATACATGTACATGTAGTTTCTTTTGTTACATGTTAAATGCTATGGAAGTTTATATAATAGAATTGGTGACATATTATAGTTCTGTGGCTTATTAGTTAAATAAAAATGTCATTCAAAAACTAAATGTGATATTTTTTTCCTAATTTTCTGTACTGTAATGCGATCTTTAGCGAATATGATATTACAAGTGATGGGTAAACAAGTATCTCAGATTCGTGGGAACGGGCGTCACAAGGGGTGCGGTGGAGACTGATGACGAGCTTAGGCGGGACATGAAGATCATTTGGGCTAGCAAAATTCCATGCAGGGTCAAAGTCTTTCTTTTGTGCTTTAGAAGAGGCAGGCTATGCAATAAAGAAAGGAGGGGTAGGTTGCTTGGTATCCAAGATAGTTAATGTGATAGATGCAGTGAGCAGATAGAAAATGCGGAGCATCTTTTTTTCACTTTGCCGAGTTCAGTCCAGGTCTGGAGGGAGGTCTGTTTGCCTTGGATTTCGGCTGCGGGAGTCGATGATTTCTGGTGTTCTGTGAGGACCGTAGGCTGCAACTCCTCGGATAATGTCTCCTTGCCCTTCGTTGCCCTTTGGGCCATTTGGGGTGGAAGGAACGGCCTCATCTTCAGGGGGCAGAGTTTCTACCTAGAAAATGTATTATCCCATTGTAATTCTCTTTTTTATTTGTGGCTATCCAGGTAATGTACTCTTTAAGCTCTTAATATATTGATTTCGTGGTGAATCCCAACTCGGGATCTCACCCTGTTTTCCTCTAAAAAGATCATGTATATGTGCAATGCATCTTCTTTTCCAATGATACATGCTCTTTAGTATCATTATCTCCAACAATGTTCTCTAGATTACTTACCATGTCAGAACTATCTAGACTAGTGAAAGAACTTGGATCATCCAAGGAGTTAACATGGTTGGGATTAGTTTCTTGTTTACCATGTCAGAACTTGGTATTAAACCAATGTCAATTCATACAAGCTGAGTCCTGTAATCGATAATTTCAAACCTGGGTCGAAAGAGCTGCTTTTGGACGTTTTTTTGGAATATAGATCATATCCACCACCTACTCCCACGTGTTGCAGTTAAGAGAAGTTTCCTTTCTCGAGGGAGAAGAGATGATAGTGCGACAATTTCCAATATATTGCAGCGGTGCACTTGATTTTTCACAAGGTATCTCTGTATCAATAATAGTATAGTCGGTTGCTTATCTTTCTTTACGAACTAATATGTATCTAACAAAGATGAGGTTGTAATAATTGTTGTAGGCAATGATAGCTATTGCACATTTTGTGGGTTGATGTCGAGTTAGTTGAGCATCTCTTTTTCACCTGCGGTAAGACAAAGGGGATCTGGTTTGAGTTGGGTCTCAACTGGCTTAATGCTTATAACCAAGTCAGTTTTTGATAATCCATCATAATAGGTGCGTGGTTTCATCCTTGGTCTCTTTTGGCTTGCACGAAATTGGAGCTATTTTCACGTGCAACATTTTTATGTGGTAAATGTTCATCTTGCTAGGACTCTCCTTGAGTACTGGCTTTTGTAAATTGTTTCTTTTTTCCTTTTATCTGTCCACCTTAGCTTATTGCCCCCTTCTTTGACTCAATAATAATAATAATAATAATAATAATATGGGTCTTCACAACTCAACTTGGATGCTTTCCTTGATAGATTAAATCTTGCAATGTGATCGATCGTAAGTGGCATAGCATCTCGATTGCCAAAACACAATGGAAACATTCGCGGGGAGTTCACTACCTGAAATAAACCGCCCATTTGTGTTAGACCTCATAAGAATGGCCCAATTCTCGAACTATACGGAACCACACGTGCGTGGCTCTCAACGTGTATCAAATACACAGAGAGCCTCTATAGGAATGCTCGATCTTCATTTTGATAGGCTCAGATATCAGGATATTATGTTGTAGTCAATCGTGTAATCTAACAAACCATAAAACACAATGTTTATATAGAAATCATTCTCAAGGGAAGAGAGACACAAGGCAGATAGGGTTCTCCCCTTTCTTAACTTGTGAAAATAGGGAGGATTACTTACATATACAGTCCCTCAGAGTTAATAAATCATCATTGACGACCATTTAACCCGTAAAAAACTACTCTATCATACCTCAATATATACATGATTTCAGATTCAAAGTGCTTAACTTTATCAAATGCTTTTGTATGGGTATTTGTCCTCACGAATGACATCAGAATGAAGGATCTCTGGGTAACTTTCCTTCTACTAGAAAGGCATTATTTCCCTAGAGGTAGACACATGCTACACATGCAATATTGCCATCGGATCTACATTTTTAGCCTGGACATTCATTGCTTTATTTTCATTTATGTTGTAAATTGTAACAAATGGTGCTTATCATGTTTTCTTACACTTTTTATCATTTTGCATTCATTGTTTTTGAGAAATGAATATTGCTTAGTTTGCTAGTTTACATCAAATGCAATTGATCTTTAATTATATCCTCAAAGTTATTACGTGCACGTTTTCCTACTGAAAATTTTCTTGAAGCACTTAAGTGGATAATGATGTCATTAAAGATTTGAAGCTTGTTTTTTTAAGGCTTTTATGTATAATTTATTTGCTAACAATTCCAGCACTAAACAAATTAAATCTTCTCTCAGGCCATGGGAAATTTGAGAGTCTAGGAGCTCTTGGAATTTCATGTATGCTTTTGGTTTCTGCTGGAGGCATTGCATGGCATGCTTTGGATATTTTATATGTACGGGAAGGATCTTGTAATAAATCTTTTATTTTTACGTATTGTAAGTTGGCAACTTATTAGCCAACTCCACTTAATGCTGGGAAATACACGGGTTTGACTTTGATGGTTTAAGAACCTGTTGATCTATTTGCTTGAAATCCTTATTTTCATACTGATTTCATTGTAATCCCTCGTATGGAAAGTGGCCGACTTAACTTTCCTTTTCATCGATGGTGCATTTGGATGTGTGGTGAAGAGTGCAAGATTCATCTCCCTTGACATAAATTTTTTTCCTGCAGCTTATCCCTTTTGTTTTTGACGTGAACCTTTCCTTCATTTCAGGGGCTTCTAACTACCTCTGAACATGCACTTGCCCATTCGCTTATACACGAACACAAGATCGGTCATATTCATAATGGCCACCATCATCATGGAATTGACCTGGATCACCCCGTGCTGGCTTTGAGCATGACAATCACATCAATTTCTGTGAAAGAAGGGTATGGACCATTCTCTTGAAACTTGATACGATTGGGGCAATTCTCTTTCATATTTGAGTTCTTCGTAGAAGGGAGAATTTATAAAAATAGCATTATATAGCATTTGTTACTTCAGTTTGTTGTAAGGACTTTGTTTTAGATGGAATTCGGTCATAATAGTTTCCATTTATGGGAACAGAACGAATGCTTACGACTTTAAGGGGGGTTAGCTGCATGGCCTTTTGTTCCCATTCACGACGAAGAGTGTTGTTTAATGGATTATTTGTCTCCTTTTGATATTTGTTTTGTCTTACCTGTACTCTCCAAATAAAAAGTCTTGATGCTTTCTTTTTTAAAAAACCTAGTAGTTTTGGATGTTTCTTGCAAGTTGTAAGGCTCACAATTTACCCTGGGAAATGTTTGGATGGGAAATGTTTGGATTGGCTTAACGGCTCCTTTTTAAAACCAAAGAATGCATATTGAAGGTTCATGAGTGCATGGTTCAACGTCCCCTTCAGTGTCTTCATTGATTCCTCATCAGTCTATGGGGACCATGCCATTTCAATGCAGTCAAATTGACCAAAGTAGAGCTAATGACTTGGTCACCTGAACTCCTATCCTCACTTATTTTGGTTCAATTTTTCTCCCAAGAAATGTTATTAACCATGGAAGAGAAATGCCCAATGGCACTTGCTTTGAAAATGCCCATTTAAATAGAAGTTGATCAATGTTTTCCTGCCCAGAAAGCAGAAAAGGGATCCTTCTGGGTACTCCACTGATTTGCTTGTATTAGATGCCATCTACGAATAACCACAATGCTTTAATTCTGACAGTTTTTATGTAGAGAACTTTATTCATCATGTCAAGACTCTCGTCGAGTCATGGCTATTGTAACCTTGGCATTTCTCCTCTCTTAATTTAATATAGTTGGGGCAGACACCTTCGCGCGTTTCCCCCTTCTTTGTTCAAAAAGGAATACCGCAATGTCTTGAGTTTCATTGGTACCTCCAACTTCTATATCTAGCAATAATCACAGAGCACGAAGGGGTCATGATGTGTATTTGATGCAATGCCTTGTTAGGGATGCAATTCACATACATGCATGCTCGTATCCAAAATCTATTGCATTCTTTTTTTTACGGATTTTGACATACACATCCATATCTATTTTAAACAGGATATAAATACATATATTACTTTGATATATGTAAATACTCGTATATCATTGTATCTATTTTAATATATTAATGCAATAATTATATATAACAATTTCTATGCTATCTAGACATGTGACCGGGTAATCTTTTCTTCCATTCTTCGTGTTTGATTGGTATCTGTTCTATATTGACTCCAATTTAAGGATATGGTAATACGTATTTCATATCTATGAGTACATGTTACGTTTCCACCTATCATATGGGTAAAGATATAATAACACTTATATCGATATACGTTGAGAGAAAAATATGACTTAATTATGAATGGGGGGTGGCTATATCGGTATTCGTGGATGAGGCTCCAGGCCTGGATGGCTTTCTTGTCCTGTTCCACAGGGAATTCTGGGAGGTAGTGAAGAAGGATGTGCTGGACATTCTGGATTTTGGGCGGGAAATCACGGGTTCGAGAGACTAAATAAGGCACTCCTGTTTCTACTATCAAAGATGGAGGTGTCGAACAGGGTGGAGGATTTTGGACTTATTTCATTATCTAATGTAATCTATCTCATTATACCAAAGATTTTAGCCAATCGCCTCTAAGCAGTGTTCAGAAAAGCGACCGAGTAAGCTGCATACTCGGCCGCATACTCGTACTTGAGGGCTTTGTCGCTCCGAATATGATGAAATGGCCATGTATGCGGGTTGACCCGCATACTCGGCCGAGTATACCCCCTATGCGGCTGCACACTCGTCCGCTTTTCTGATAAAACTTTTTTTATTTAATCTAAAACCAAATAATCCACCCACATAATAACATAAAACAGCATACTCCCCGCATAAAATCGCATACTCCCCGCATAAAACCGCATACTCTTCCACATAAAACCACATACTCCTTGCATACTCTCCCGACTGAGGATATTAACATAATATTAAATATTAATTTATATTTTTAATAATAAAAATCCCAAACCGCATATTCCCCGCATACTCTCCCGCATACCACATACTCTCTATGCAGTGACCCCTCCGACTGAATACCGCATAGCGCCTTCCTGAACATTGCCTTTGAGGGGTTCTACATGGGAATATTGCGCTTGAGCAGATGACCTTCATTTCAGGGAGATTCATGTTTGATGGGCTTGTGATGGCATCCAAAATTGCGATTGACGGGTGGAGAAGCAAGTCCAAAGGCTTGCTTTGGAAAATTGATTTTTCGAAGGCGTACTATCGTGTTGATTGGAGCTTCCCTTGGGTCTCGTTGGAGAAGAGGGGTTTCCTGAACATGTGGATATCTTGGATTAGGCGGCTACGTCCTATGCTGTGCTCATCACTAATGACATACACGAGGAGGGGTTCTTTCAACCATAGAGGGGAATTGGGCAAGGCTTCCCGCTAACCCATTTATTTTTCGTTACCATGGAAGATCCGTTAGCGGTAATGATGAAGCTGGCGACGAATGCGAACTGGTGCTCTGGATATAAGATAGATGATATCTCCATTCCAATCCTGCAATATGCTGATGACATTGTGATGTTCTTAGGGCTAGACAGGGAGCAGCCGCATCGGGTGTCACTTATCATGGATATCTTAGGGGACGTTAATAGGGAAAAGGCGATGGTGGTACCCTTTGGACTTTCTGAGCAAGAGACACAGGATGCAACGACAATCTTGAGGTGCCCTATTGCCAACCTGTCGATAACCTATTTGGGATTACCCTCGGTGGCCGTGAGGCTGAAGTTTAGTGATTGGAGACCTATCTTTTATAGACTAAAGGAAAAAATTGATGGGGTGGAAGGCGGCCGTGCTCTATTGGGGGAGAGTTGATTCTTCTGAAAGGTGTTCTCTTAGCTATCCCTATTTTCTTCTGCTCCACAAGATTACTGCCAACTGGGGTGTACACCTGAGACATTTCTTCTGGTATGATTGGATGAATGAGAAGAGAGGTGAAGAGGAAGGGAGGTCTAGGGGTGTTGAGGGCGGAAGAAATGAATAAGGCATTTATGACAAAGTGGGTGATACAACTATGGGGAAATTCTGAGGATCTGGTACGTACATATACTCCAGAGGGGAATTTATGGCAATTCTATGTTGTTGGAGGTCGTAAAGGGGCATGCTCTGTCCTTGTTATGGTAAGATATTACTAGAATCCCTACGGAGATGGCAGTTAAGCTAAGATCGATTTTTGGGGATGGAGAGAAGTTTCATTTTTGACTCGATGACCGGAGGGGTGATGGGGGCCTAGGGGAGTGTTTCCCGCGTGGCTGTGCCTCTTGGGATTAGCTCGCAATTGGGAGTGTTCTGTCCGTTAGATGTGGGAGAAGGGAACACGATCTCCTGTGTTGAGTTGTCATATCAGGGACTAAATGAGCTTCTATGATTACAGAGTGAGTTGACACAATCAGAGGAACCGTCAACCGACAGAGATCCGTTTGTGTGGGGAGAGGGGAGATTCACTGTAAAAAAGGCATATCGTTTCTCTGTAGAGGATAGAATTAAGAATCGGCACATGACTGATATGGAGGAGCAGAGTGCCGAAAAGAGTCAAGTGTTTTTATGGCTGTTCAGACTTGGTAGGATCCTTACCAAGAGCCGTTGGGGGCAACTTCTATGTATTGAGGACTGTACTTGCGATATTTGTGGGATGGTGTCGGAGGACGTGGACCAATTGTTTTTCTCTTGCCCTCACTCAGCACAAGTTTGGAGCAGGGTCGAAATTCCATGTCTCAACAAAGATTATAAATCCACATTCTGGAGAAGTATTAGATCGGTGTGTGGCTATGGTCATGATGACTTTTCTTATCCTTTTGCAATTTGTGGGCAATTAATTTGGTGTGGTAGAAATGAGGCCATCTTCGAAGGTCATTTTTTTTAATCGGAAAAGGTACTTGAGCATTGTAGGACACTTTGTATGCTATAGCGAGTGTAACATGATGCAACCTCTCTTTATTTCTTTTAATTAATATAAGTCGTGGATCATGATGACATTTCCTATCCTTTTGCAATTTTGTGGGCAATTAATTTGGTGTGGTAGAAACGAGGCCATCTTCGGAGGTCATTTTTTACTCGGGAAGTGTACTTAGCATTGTAGGGCACTTTGTATGTTATGACGAGTGTAACATGATACAACCTCTATTTCTTTTTATTAATATAAGTCGTGGTAGATCCTAGTTTATGATACAACCCTTTCTCTTTTCAAAAAAAATTATGAATGGGACATATAAGACTCTCTTATATAGATGAGAGAAATCGTAGAAGGTAAACTACATAATAGGGAAGGAAGAAAGATAAAATACATAATAAATAAGGAAAAAAACAAACATAACTCTTAACACCTCCCCTTAAGATGGAGCAAAGATGGCAATCATGCTTAGGTTGGAACAACTTCTCTGGAATGAGCCTCTGGCTATAGTCTTGGTGAAAACATATGTTTTTTGTTCCTCCTGAGTTGATGTGGGAAGTAGAGATGAAGCCCTTATGAATCATGCCATGTGTATAATTGCAATCTACCTCAATATGTTTTGTTCTCTCGTGGAAGAAATGGTTATTAAAAATGAAAAGAGTATGACCTAGTTATCGCATTGTAAATGCATTAGAAGAGGTGTGTCAATAGCGAAGTCTGTCGAAACAGATCTGACCTATGTCATCTTAGTGCTTTTCTGCGCGATGGCTCTTTACACTGACTCGTCACTAGATCTTGCAACCATGTATGCTTCTTGCCCTTCCATGACAATAAAGAGCTCCCCATGAATAATGCAAAGCTAGAGGAAGATTTCATGTCCTTGCTGCATCCTGCATAGTCTGCATTTGCACATATCGTGATGACAAGGGTAAGGTTCAGAAATGCGATATGCGGTTTTCGTTCGGTCATGCAGTCTAAAGCGAGTAAATGGAGGAGTATATGGAGGTAGATGCGGTTTATATTATTTTAGTTTAAAATATTATAAAATAAATTATAAAATGTGATTATATAAAAATGTTGGTGATCTAACATAATCTAAAATCAAATATTTCAAATAATATAACATAATCAATAAGATATATAAGTATGATATTGTAAATTTATTATTTTTTAGTATGTATTTTGAATTTAATGCATATATATACATATACAAATTTGGATTCAACAGGGACCACATGAATTCTATAAGAAAACCTTTAATGTATATATAGATCCTATAGATAAAAGAAGCTAAAGAATAATCATAGGTATACAAATTATACAACCAAAACTATACACATATATGTATCTCCAGGTGACAAAACATGTTGACACAAAATATAGAGGAAAATTGTATTTTCATAAAATTTATTAGAAGCATAAAAATGTACCAGTTTTTTAATCAAATACTTCATATTTTATTTGAAGAATTAGAATGAATTTCATTAGATAGAAATTCAAAAAGCAGTGATCAGTTCATTAATAAGTGTTGAGAATAATGAAAAAATGTATATGAGAAAAAATGCCTATATTATATTCTCAAATGCAACATATACGAGAATAATGAGAAGATGCATCGATGTAAATGATGATATCCAAGTTAATATGTCATCAACATGCCATGGATTAGCATGAATCCTATCAGATATGCAGTCACATATGTTGCCTATTCGGACCGCATATTGCCGCATATGGCATATGCGCTTCGGTCAAGTGACCGAATACCGCATATGCGGCCGCATGGACCGCATTTCCGAACACTGGGTAAGGGATGTCCGTATGCTAAAAACCAATCATGTAGCTGGAGAAGACTTCATATACCCCAGGATCATGTGAACCACACCCATGCGAGCCTATTGCAACTGCTCCATAAACTGGCTAACTTTGTTCACAACATGGGAGGTATCTGGCTTGGAAATAGTCACGTCGAGGAGCTTCCCATCAAGCTCCCTATATCTCCTCTTGTCCACTATGTATCATCGTATAACTACACGCTAGGATCCATGGGAGTAGTGACATGTCTACAATTTACCATGTCTGTCTCTGAAAGGAGATATGTAACATACTTCCTCTAGGTTAGTACAAGACCTCGCTGGTTTACGGTGAACTAAAAAACTAGGAAGTATCATATCTAGACAAGGTCCATGATGACAAACTGTTGTTCAAGGAACTCCTTAGCCACACTAATACCTTGCAAGTCATCTCCTGTAACAAATCATCAATGCAAACTAGAATGACAACAATGCCTCTCTTAAGTCTTCTGAATAAAAAGTGAATGAATTACGATCGATCTTGTGAAGCCTTGCTGCTCTATCAAGTCTGAGAGCTTCTAGAACCATGCTCCGGGACTTTGCTTATGGCATAGATTGCCTTATGAAGTCTGCATACTTTCAAGCAATCACTCTTAGCAACGAACTTAGGTTGCTGTTGCATATAGACCATCTCCTGCAAATCACTATATAGAAAAGCATTCTTTACATCCAACTGAGACACATACCAGTCTCATGTCACTGCAACACAGAGGAGGATTTGAAGGGCTTAATGAGGTGCCACTGGAGAGAAAGTGTCCTGAATGTCCATCCCATAAATCTGGATTAACGACGTGAGCCAGACGCCTAATCTTGTAGTGATCAACACTACAATTTGCACGATGCATCACCTGTAAAAATCCATCTGTAGCTAACTACGAACGCCTCTGCAAGAGCAGTAACCGAGGTCCATGTGCCATGAGACTTGAGGGCTCTCATCTCCTTCATAGCCAGGCATCACTATCTTTCTCGTATAGCTTCCTGACATGTTTGTAGGATATCCACAACTGAGAGACCTGCGATAAACCTCTGGAAATCCTTTGAAAGACATCCCAAAGAAACATAGGTAACAAGAAGATAGATTGGTACATGTATGCCTCCGCTTCCGAAAAGCAATGTGTTGATCTAGATCCTTTAAATGATATGTAAACTGAGGAGCTATCTGCTCATCCTGTAAAGTGGCACACGATACAAACAAATCACTACTGCCATCAACAATAATCAAGTAATCAGAATTCACCTGGGGCATGCTGGATGATGGGGACAACATATAAGCGTGTGGTATAGTCAACGACCATTGAACGTAAAATTAATGTAAATGATGTGCCACATGTGTGGGCACCGCAAGAGGAGGATATGGTGAAGGAACCACATGTGTTGGTGGCGATAAAGGTGGCGGAGGTGGCGACGACGTGAGAGGAGGCACACAAACCTCCTCACCAGACTTTGACGGGGTCATCCTATCACATGTAGGAGAAAAATACGTGATCGAGTCAAAGAAGGTGAAATCAGTGCTAACGTAGTGCTTCTGTCTAACCGGATCAAAGCATCGGTACCCCTTTCAGGTCCAGGAGTAGCCCGCTAAGACATACTTAACATGTGACGCTCTCGGATCCGGGTAACCGAGGGGAAGTTTTTCGCGTTTTGCAATGACATTCACAATCAATATATTGCAACCACGAAGCCAACAAGAAGTGTCACCAACTTTTCATTGCATTAATTTCCATATAGTTTACATGTAACAAAAGAATATTGCATTGTATACATGTCTCCCAAAGAGTGACAGAAGAGAAAGAAAAGTACTATATATAAGATGAACCAAAAATTGTAACAACTATACAGTTGTGTATAATAACAAAAACTCGGGTTCATTTGCCAGCTACTGCAACACAGGCGATTTGCCTGCCAAGCATGCAAGGAACAATAAGATGTCAACGATTGTTGCATACCATCCAATACATTTTTTTGACTAAAAGGAGGGTGTGCTCCCGAGTCGGGAGTCAACCCGGATTCCATTCAATTATAGAAAGATGGATTACATTAGCGAGAGGCCTAGAAATTATAAAGGACCGTACAATGCGATACAACATTCTGAAGATAGAACCTCTGATTTTTTAAGATTATATCATTTCGTCCAAGCCAAATGGTCCAGAGCACTGCAAACATCTTGGAACAGTCATTCGACGAGCTCATGTCCACGCCTCGAATTGATCTCCAGAATGCCTCTAAACCACTAGTGTCCACCCAAGCCACCCTGGAGTCCCTTCAAATCTGCCTCGAAGAATCGCACCTAAAGAACAGATGGTCTGCATCTTCAGTTGATTCCCTACACCTGTCACAACGCATGTCCATTAAGCCAAAAATTCTTCCCCTCGCCTTATCGCAAACACGATTTCTCCTAAGACACCATAAGAAGATATTTACTCTCTGCGGGATTCTGGCCGCCCACAGGATCTTCATGTCCTGACATAGTTCCTCATCCTGCTCATGTACCGCAGTCGACCCCCTCATTGCGTCGTATGCCTTCTTTACTGAGAACCTCCCCCCTTCCCACTCAAAATGGTCCGCCTCCTGGGTCAGCTCCCTCGGTGGAGGCACCTCCACAAGCATCCTCATGAAGTCCTCCATGCACTGGTCTGAAAGTTTCGCAACAAACAGCGGCGTCCACGCCCCCAGATCCGCCACTTGAGCAAGCGTGGCATCCTTCGACATCGCTAATTCCTCCAGCCGAGGAAATCTCCTACCAAGGACACCCTCTCCCGTCCAGTCATCTCTCCAGAATCTGAACAGCTGCCCGTTCCCCACGCATGGTCGTAGAGACGATGAGATGGTCGGTTGAACATTGCCGATTCCGGCCCAAAGCGATGACTCAAATCTTTTCCTCTCGGCAATCAATTCCTCGTTGACTTCATAAATGCTCTTCAATAATCTGGCAACTAACGATGACGATGATCCCCAAATCTGGATCACCCACTTGGCAAGTAAGGCTTTGTTCATAGTTTCAACATCATGGACACTAAGACCGCCATCGCACAATCCCATCGTAACATCATCCCAACTCACGAGATGTAGCCCGGATCGTTGTTGCCTTCCGTCCGATCAGAAGAAGGCCTTCATCATAGACTCCACCTTCTTCCGAATCCCAACCGGCAGTAGCCAAGTCGAGTAAAGAAGATGGGGATGACAGCAAGGACATGCTTTAGGAGAGTCAACTTCCCTCCTATAGAAAGAGTGATCGCTTTCCATCCAACCAACCTCTCCTTCATTCTACGCACTATGTTGTCCCAATCTGATCTCCTTAATTTGCCGTCCATCAACGATAGTCCCAGATATTGAATAGGTAGATCCTCCAAACGACAACCCACTACATCTGCCAGCTTGCCACGCTCACCCTCATTCAAACTGGTCTGCTTGGGCAAATAGAAACCACTCACTCATAATACAAGACACTATGAACAATATCAACTCAACACATACTCTACTGGCTTCTTGCTGAGGATGTTGGTTATCGTGCCTGTACACATTGAAATGTAGACTTTTAAACAATCTGTAGAGTCTAAATATGAAAATATATAGAGTTTAAAATCTGACCTGTAGAACTCGACATAATTCTCCCCCTTTCTCCCGTACTTGTCGGAGAACAATGATATCGACCAAGTCGGGAGAAGACCTGAAGATGTGGAAGCAAAATCAATAACAGATGATTTTTCTGGCTATTTTCATCTCTTTTGTGTCTGTCTCCTTTTTTTCTCAATGAGCAAAGAAGATCAGCTGATGCACCAGTTAGGAGATGCGAGTGTTGGGATGTTGAGCCGGCTAAGAGAGGGCGAGGAAGGCCCAAGAAGTGTTGGAAAGAGACCATACGAAGGGATCTTAGTTTTGTGGATATAAGTCCGGGTTAGACCCAAGATAGATCTGAATGGAGGTGAAGAATCCATGTAGCCGACCCTTTTTAATTGTGGGAAAAGGCTTTGTTGTTGTTGTTTGTGAGCCAAGGATGTGGTTTGGCAGTACATGCATGAGGGAGATCTAGCTGCTCGTGCGTGCTGCTGGGGATGAGGGCGGCAACTGGCATAGATGGGTGCGACCGAGGGTGGAGAGGTGTGTGCCACAGGTGGGTGTTTTGTTTGGAAGGGCCTAAAGGGGATTTCGGCTTATGTATTATATTTTTTTAAAGAAGGCATTTCATTTGAAAATTGGAAGGACCCAAAGGGTACTGCGGGCAGGTATTACTTTTTTTAAACCAACCAATAGGGTTGGGTAAAGGGGTTTCCAACAAGTGGGGTGGGATAAAGCTTGAGTTGGAATGTGTTTTAAACTATAAAGAGAATAGCTTGGATATTTACACATGGCTTTCAAATAAGATTAAATATATAACACACTCTACTGACAACAAATGAATTATTGTATATTATTTACTTGTTTAACGGACTAAGGATTGTATCAGATGGGATTTTGAAAATAATTAGATCCAATCCATAAATGAACAAATTTGTTAAAATTTATTCCAATCCGATCCATGAGACCTATATATATATATATCCAAGCCTATCCAATCCAATGAAAATGGGTTGGATTGAATTACGGATTTTATCCGATCCATGTGCATCCCTAACTGCAAGATTATCCATTTCTTTCGTCACACATAGGACGCGTACTCTCGAAGCTCGATTGTATTTAGCCAGACGACTGCAATCTGTGCGGATAATTACTTTTAGCAGGCAAGCGTGAAAGTGATTTTTCCACAGGTTGTCATGAGAAAGATGGAAAAAAAGGTGGACTGAATAAATATTCTTACTGAATGCGAAATACCTCATTTTTCATTATAATTTCATTGCACGTATTTTCTTGCTTTGTATTCGATATAAGGTGCGATTTTTCTTGCTAACATACTGCGATTGTTTTAATGCCATCTCCTTAAATTACCCCAATGATCACCCTGATTATTTATGTTCTCTTCTCATTACTCATGAATCTAAACTATCTTTGGTCTATCTTATAACAAGATGTGCATGACGTGTCCGGCACAGGCTTAGCTGCTAACTACGTAGTTGCACAAGATTGTGTCAAAAAAGAGAGCTAATATTGGCTGAAAATCATACGACTTTAGCTTTCCCCTGATACTGTATTGCTCTTTTATGTTGAGCAGTTCTATATGCTTGCTTGCATAAATTCCTGTCCATGATATTTTTTAGCTGAGTCCACCTAAGGTGGAACTTGGAATAAGCTTGGTTTTGGTTGGACCACGATATTTGATGGAGGCAAATAATCTAATAACCCAATCTGCTTAATGTTAAAACAGGTCTTGTTATGGATTTTTTTAGTATTTATACATTTGTGCTGTGCAGACTTTATCGAATCACGAAAAGAGCTGGTGATAGGGATGGCAGTGGGCTGATGAAAGCAAATGCTTGGCACCACCGTGCAGATGCAGTATCATCCTTGGTTGCACTTGTAGGGGTTGGTGAGACAATTCCGGGTTTCGAAAAATTTTTCCGCTTCCATTTAATAAATGTTTCAGCCTTTTGACATTTGACATTGTCAAAGATTTATGCAACATCTGCCTCGAGGAGAATGCTATCGAAGATACCCCACTTTTTCTATTCTTTGATTGGATGCAGCTTTACCCTCACTGAATTTTTTCTTCGAAGTCATTGTGTTGAATTCCATTAAATACTACATATTCAAGATTGCTTTTTTGATTTCCTGAGATGCAATTAGAACTTTTAACCAGTGTAGCTTGTTCCATTTTTTTCTATTTACCTTGACACATATGCATAGTAACTAGACATATCCAAACCCGTTTGGGACCCTTCACCTCCAGATGTTCTTTAGCTGATTTGAAGCAATCCCACAACCAAATACTGTGTCCATATAGAAGGACTTGTATGCCTTCCGTATTGTGAAGTGTCCATCTGTCCTGGACCAGTAACCGACAGTGTTATAAAGGTCCCCACAAAGCGGTACAGCCTCCAAAAGATGCAAATACTTCGCAAAATGTTGATCCAACAAGTCATTACGAAAGATTAGAAGCCAACCACCATCCTCCTTGCAATCCCTCATCGCATAGGTAGTGTTTGTCGCCATAGTGAAGAGGCAAGAGAAGCAGGCCCCAAGTCCCGTACCCTCTCCAACCGTTAGTCCAGAAACAGAAAATAGATCCATCATCAAGAACGTGCTTCATGTGTGGAGCCCCATAATGGAGAATCGAGGAAATGCCCCATTATATTTTGGAAGGCAAATGCACAACAACCTCTGCAGATCTATAGAAACTTCATATGTTGAATGTATCTGTTAGAAAATAGAGAATACGGAAGCGTATCAGAATAAGGAATAAAATATTTAGAGAACAACGATATTTTACGTGGAACCCTACTCCCTAAGGAGCGGGATGGAACTACGGGAGAAGCCCACAAAGGGGCGGATATTGCATTCCTTTTTTTGCATAGATACAGGAGGTCCAGGGCTCCTTATATAGTCTCCACAGAGCCTCCAAGTCCCATCACTGGTAGATGTGGGACTAAACATATGGATGGGGTAAATGGATCCTGGAGAGATCCATTTACCCATCTCTCTCATAAGTGACGCATACAATGAATACTCAAACACCCCCCTCAAGTTGGAGCATGCAATGTTCAACTTGGACAAACATAAAGAAACTCTACTCACGCTACAAGACACTACAGACAATATCAACTCAATGCGCACAACTATCGGAGCATGCAAGGGTAATATTTTTTCATCAGGAGCTTTTAAGGGCCCGACTCCAATCGCTAAGATGGATGGGACCAATTATGAGTTGTGGTCCTTGCAGTTTCTCACCCTCATGTAATGCAACAACAAGGAGCACATCTTGACAGATCCAGAGCCAACGGATAGGAATGGGGCAAATGCTTCTTGGAAGCAAGATGACGCATATGCGCATGTTTGGCTACGGGGAACCCTCACCATAGAGATAGCCAATGATATTCTGAACCAGCACACTGCCGAGGCGATGTGGGACACTTCGGCTTCCACCTATGCTCAGGCAAAGAATGAAGCCAAGATTCTTTAGCTACAGTTTGACATCTACATGGCCAAGCAGAATGGTCGTCGTCTACACGTGTACTACAGTTCACTCAGCGACCTGTTTGAGAAGCGTCATAGCTATATGCCTATTGCGACATCTCTGGAGCAGCAGAAGGCATTTAGGAACTTCACGATGGTTGGAGTTGTCACGACCGGCCTTGATACATAGTATGCTGCAACATTGTACTCAGCTTCTCACTGGAGCTACTATACCTCCCATGGAGGAGGCCTATAGTCGTCTCAATCAGATCATCATGCCTCCTACAACCACTACTCCGCCCTCATCAACTATGGCCGTGTCTCGTGGTCGGGGTGTGACGACTTAAGTTAGAGGACGTTCCCCTCGTGGCAAAGGTGGTGGATGTCCGCGTGGCCGTTGCACCTTTTATTATTGATCGGGACATGCAGAGGATACACGCTACTAGAAGCATGGTTGTCCCATTACTGGCCACGTCGTAGAACAGATTGAGCCGTCAAATACACTTGCTTCCCAAGCCAATCCTTGCCTGGATGATATTGTATCTCGTCTCCGAGATATGACGACTCCTGTTGCTGGGACCAACACTACAGATACTGCAGTCACAGCCAGAACCTCTTCGAGCTCCTCATGTATTGCTTATGCTTTCACTGGTAGTAATGGTGCAGACATGACAGAGTGGATTATAGATTCTGGTGCTTCCCATAATCTTTGCGGTGACAAAGCACAACTGAGGTCCTACAGGATCGTACCACATGGTAGATGGGTTGTTATTGCCAATGGTGACCAGTTGTCCATTATAGGACATGGGGATGTGTATTTGATGTCGTCCATGCATCTTCAGAATGTTTTATATGCTTCTAACTTTCAGATGAATTTACTTTCCATTAGTCATATTACTAAGGATCTGCATTGCCGTAACATCTTTGACCCTTCGTCTCTTATGCTTAAGGACATACTCACTGGCAGGGTGATTGGATGTGGCCGTGAGCAGCGGAGACTCTACAGATTGGTCCAACCTCCTCATGTTGGCATTTCCACTATACCTACTGGACTAGTCTTTCCATATATGTGGCATCTTCGTTTTGGCTGCCTTCCTCTGCAGAAGCTATGTCTTGTTCTCCCCTCAGATTTCCACGAGATCATCCTTTCAGTGTGAGGCATGTCAACTTGGGAAGTATCATCGTTCCTCTTTTCCATCCCGTTAGAGTCGGAACAATTCTCTATTATTTGAGCTTCTTCATTTAGATATCTGGGGGTCCGAGTCGTGTTTTTGATCATCTAGGACACCGTTTTTTTCTGATTGTTGTTGATGATTTTTCTAGTCTTTCCTGGGTCTTTCTTTTGAAGAACAAGTCTGAGGCTAGACCTGTGATCAAATATTTTATCTATGAGATAAAGAATATTTTTTCTGCTAATGTCAGATGTCTTCGCATTGATAATGCCTTAGAATTCTGCACCTTACAGCTTTTGTAGTTTCTTAAATCTCTTGTCATTGTTCATCAGACCTCATGTGCCTATACTTCTAAGCAGAACGGTGTTGTTGAGCGCAACCATCAACACTTACTTGATGTGTTCAGAACCTTGTTGATATAGAGTCGTGCTCCTCACTCTTACTGGGCAATGCTGTCCTTACTATATGTTATTTGGTGAACTGCATGCCCTCATCTGTGTTGAGAGAGAAGATTCCATTCTCGATTTCGTTTCTCGAGAAGGATCTTTTCTCCTTTACACCCCATGTGTTTGGATCTGTTGCTTTTGTTCATGATGTATCTCCAGGTCGTGACAAGCTCTCTCCTGAAGCTGTCACGTGTGTGTTTGTGGGCTACTCTCGTACGAAGTGGTACCGTTGCTTTGATCCGCTAAGACGGAAGTACTTTGTCAGTGCTGAGGCTAATTTCTTTGAGTCTGTTATGTATATTTCTCCTACAAATGACAACTAGCCCCATTTGACTCTTACGATGAGATCTACATGCCTCCACCTCCTAATGTCGTACCTTTACCTCCCTCTACTCTTGCTCTACCACCTCGTCCTCAGCCACCACCCACACCTGCTCCTGCCTTTCCACCTGCTCATGTGATTCAGTTTTTGCCACATGTTTTTACTCGTAGGTTTCGCTCGGTTCCTCCTGCTTACAGGTCTTTCCCGTCATCCAGCACACCTCAGGTACGTAATGAGCATATTATTTCGTGATGGCACTACAGAGTTGTCTGTGTAGCAGGATTCTATATAGGATGAGTATGTGCCTTCTCAAGAGGGTAACTCATAGGTTACAGACTTGGCAAATGATGTTGATGTGCCTATTGCTACGTAAGTTGAGACGTAAGTGTGCTACTTAACCTCTTGCAGCCAAATTTTCCTTGAGCAAGCTTTCAGAGGATTTCAAGAGATTTACCTTGGCACTATCTGTCGTGGTGATACCATAGACATATTAGGAGGGCCTAAAGGACAATCAGTGGAGGTTAGCCATGGAAGAGGAGATGACTGCACTATAATCATGTGGTACATGGAGTCTTGTTTCTGCTCTAGTTGATGCATCTGTTGTGGGATGCAAATGGGTATTCACTGTGAAACATCGTGCAGATGGCAGCATGGTTTGCTATAAGGCGAGACTTGTGGCACGTGGGTTCACCCAGATATATAGGGTGGACTAGCAAGATACTTTCTCTCCTATTGCCGGACATTCTGTGACACGAGATTGACCCCTTTATCTGCTTGATGTGAAGAATGCCTTCCTCTATGGTGATCTACAGGAGGAGGTCTACATGCAACATCCACCTGGGTTTGCTGTTGAGGGGGAGTGTCAGAAGGTTTACATGCTACATAAGGCTATCTATGGCCTTAAGCAGAGTCCAAGAGCATGGTTCCAGAAGCTCTTGGACTTGATAGGGTAACAAGGATTTGTGAGATCGACTTCCTATCACTCCTTGTTTGTGTAGAGGATCCAGAGAGGTACTATTGTTATTCTTGTTTACATTGATGACATCATTATTACGGGGGATGAAGAGCCTGGCAATCGGGGTACCAATGACTTCCTAGGTCAACAGTTTGAGACTAAGGACCTTGGACATTTACGCTACTTCTTTGGACTGGAGTTTTCCAGGAACCAACGAGGCCTTGTGATGACGCAGAGGAAGTACATTACAGATCTTCTTTCAAAGACATGCATGACATATTGCGGACCTGGTACTACTCTTATTGACCCTAGTATGTATTCGGGCTCTGCACTAGATCTAACAACTGCTATCTGCTTCTTACTTTTCCGTGACACGGGTTATTTGCCAACAAATATAGTAAACCCAGAAGTGGACTTCCTGTCCCTAGGGCATCCTGCATAATCTGTTGAATAAAAGACCAGTACATGGTGAAGACTTCATATATCTCAAGATCATATAAACAAGATCCATATGCACCTTCCGGGGCTGCTCCATGAACTGACTCAGCTTGCTAACAACAAAACATATATCTGTTTTTGGTGATTGTAGTATATAGGAGCTTCCCAACTAGCTCCATGTATCTCCTCTTATCTATCTCCTTAGTATCATCATCATATAATCTCATACTGGAGCCATAGGAGTAGTAGTAGGCTTGCTCTTTGTCATACATGTCTCTAATAGAAGATAAGTAACAAACTTCCTTTGGGTCATAACAAGATCATGCTGATTCATCGTGAATTCTAATCCAAGGAAGTATCTGAGGTTGCCAAGATCCTTGGTCACAAACTGCTGACCTAGGAACTCCTTGGCTGCATGAATGCCCTGTTTATCATCACCAGTGACGATAATATCTTGAACATAGACAAGAATAGCAATTGTACCTATTCCTCTGAACAAAAAGTGAGTGATCTGCAGTGGACCGAGCAAATCCTTAATGCTCTATCAACTCTGAAAGTTTCTGGTATCAAGCTCTCGGGCTCTGCTTCAAGCCATAAATCTCTTTGTAGAGCCTAAACACCTTCTAAGACTCCCCCTCAGCAGCAAACCCTGGTGGCTGCTGCATATAAACTTCCTCCTGTAAATCGTCATATAGAAACACATTCTTCACATTAAGCTGGTAAAGAGGCCATTCACATGAAACATCAACTGATAGGAGAATGCGCAATGTCGAGTGTATGGCTACTGGAGAGAAGATATCCCGATAATCCACTCTAAAAGTCTGGGTGAATGCACGTGCTACAAGCCTTGTCTTGTAGCGATATACACTACCATCATCGCGGTGCTTCACCGTAAAGATTCATTTGCACCTTGCAACCGATGCACCTAGAGGAGTAGAAACAACACTCCAAGTACCACGAGATTGCAAAGCGGTCATCTCCTCCTCCATGGCAAGTCGCCAACTGCTATCTTGTATGGTATCCTAATATGTGCGCGGAATAGTAACAACTGAGAGGCCCATAATACACCTCCTGTACTAGTCTGAAAGATGGTCTAAGGAAACATGTGCATGTAGTGGATATGTGGCACAACGACGTGGTTTCCTCAGGGCAATAGATATATCGAGGTTATCAGTCTCTCTTTTCTCTGGTACCAGCACCTCCTGTGTATTATCTTGTGGATCAGGCATAGAACCAGTGCTATCTGTAGAAACAATGTGTTCATCACATACCTTGGGTGTGCTGGATGACAGGGAAGGTGCAGGAACAGAGGAGCGAGTAGAAAATTTACGAATGTAAAATCGAGGTAGGAACTGTGTCTGGGTAGATGGAGGTGGAGGCTGTAGAGGTGACTAAGACTCAACATGGGGAGATAGTGGTGAAACAAATGGAGGTGAAGGAACAAAGATATCCTCATCAACGTCAACATTCAACAACCTGTCACCTGTTGGAGAGAAATACATAATAGGCTCAAAAAATGTGACATCAACACTAACATAGTATTTTCATCCAACATGATCAAAACATCTATACCCTTTTTCGGTACGAGAATAACAAACGAACACATATTTGACAACTCTAGGAGAGAGCTTGTCATGACCTGAAGTAAAACTGTGAACAAAAGCCAAAGATCCAAATACTCTGGGGGTAGGGGAGAATAAGTCATCGAGAAAGGCAATCAAGATAGGATCTTTTTCTCCAATAATAGTAGACGGCGTGCGATTTACTAAGTAACAAGCAGTGAGAACCGCATCACCCCAAAATGAATGAGGAGCTTGATTCTGAATCAAAAGGTCCTCGTGACATCCAAAAGATGGCGGTGTTTGCGTTCAACAACGCTATTCTGCTGGAAAGTGTAAGCACAAAAGTCTGATGAACAACACCAATGGAACTGAAAAAGGCAGATAAATGTATAGTAGAAAACTCCAATGCATTGTCAGTGTGAATAAATTCCACATTAATAAAAGTTGTTCTTGATTTCAATAAGAAATGATTTAATAACGGTACCAGCTTCAGACTTTTCTTTAACAGAAAAATCAAGATAATCTAGAGAAATCATCCACAACAACCATATAGAACCGATGTCCCTGATGATCCAGAACACGACTAGGACTCATATGTCAAGATGAAGCAACTCAAACAGATGACCACTAAGACGACTCTGACGACTCAAAAAAGAGGAATGATGGTGCTTCCCAAGATGACACGCCTCACACTCCAAGGGAATACGAGTAGAGATCTGTGGGAGAACATGACACAACTTCTGCAGAGGAAGGTGCCCATCTAAGATGCCACATGAAAGGAGACATATCCATAAGGAATAGTAGCAACACCATCACACAAAAGCTGAACAAGTCTGTAAAGCCCTCTCTGTTCACAGCCACATGCAATCAACCTGCCCGTGAGTATGTCCTGAAACACAAGAGAGGATGAATCAAATATGACATGATAATGTAAATCTTTTCTCATCTGGCTAATAGACAAAAGATTCATGTGAAATGCTGGAGCATGTAAAACATTCTGCAGACGCATCGAGAGAGTTAAAACAATCTCCCTATGACCAGCAATTAGTAGATGATTCCCATTAGCAATCACAACTGATCTACCAGGAGGAATAAACCTGTAAGAAGTAAACTGTGCTCGATCTTTACACAAGTGATGAGATGCTCCAGTGTCCATGATCCAATTAGACAAATTTGAACTGCTACTACTGGTAAGTGCCAAAGCAATACCTGACGAACTCGAGGTGGCTCTGGCAGCGTGTGAGACATCTGAAGGTCATGCAATCGTAGTGGTAGGAGTAGTCATCGTCTCTCTCAGCTTGGAAACAATATCCATGGAAGATCGTATCGATATTGATGCCGTATCGATATGATATTTCGACGATATATCGTTGATATATCGCCGGAATATCACCCATATCGACGAGTCTTTGTGAAGAAAATGCCTGGAAACAGGGATATGTCACCATATCGGTGCCCATATCGATCCCATGTCGATATCGATATATCGACGATATATCGTTGATATATCGCCCATATTTCCTTCCATGACAATATCATCAAATCGTGCATCATGAGCTGGAGCAGAAGTAGGAGTAGGCTTAGTCTGCTCAGCTACACGGGCGGACGCAGGATTGCCATGCTTCTTATAGCATGTATCCTCAGAATGAACTGGATGTTGGCAATGTGAACTAGGGCCACACTGACCTCCTCCTCCTCGACCACGTGGCCTTTGGCCTCGAAACTGTAAAGTACCCCCTCTGTCACGAGGAACTGCCTTGACAGGAGGAGTCAGAGCTACAGAAGTAGATGAAGTAGTAATTCTGCTCAACCTCTTGTAAACCTCCTCAATTGAAGGTATCGTCTCTCCAGTAAGTAACTAAGTACTTGCTGCATCGTACTTAGAGTCAAGAGATGACAGAAATACTCCTGTCATAGTTGCATTCCGATATGCCTGCTTCTACTCAGTGCTAGTAGTAATAGGCATGAAGCTACACAGACGCTCAAACATGCCCCTAAGATGCGAGAAGTGTGCATGAAGAGATCAACCATTCTGCTTGGTTAAAAAATCAAACTGCAACGGTTGGATTTTGCTCTCATTCTTTGCCTGCCCATATGTATCTGCTAAGATGTCCCACATAGCCTTTACTATGTGTTGATTGGCAATATCATTAGTAATCTCCGTGGTGAGCATCCCAGAGAGCCAAATGCGAACATAGGCATCATCTTGCTTCCAAGAAGCATTAGCCCCAGTTTTGTCCTCTGGCTGTGGATCCGTTAGAATACGTTCCTTGTTATGGCATTGCATCAGGGTGCAGAACTACATGGACCACAACTCGTAGTTGGTCCCATCCATCTTTACGATGGGAGTCGGGCCGTTGAAGGCACCAGACGATGAAAAACACCACCCTTGTTCTCTGACATGGTAGCAAGAACACTGAGATCTGGAACAAAACTGAGTAGACTACTCTGAATGAGTTTACCCTATCACATATTGAGGATTAGTTGTATCTGTAGACTCATACAACCATCCTCATATCTTATTGTTGCAGGCAAAGGTAGCGGTGCACACAGATGCATGCAGATTCACGAAGACACACGTAGATGCACGCATGTGCATGTAGGATGGACGTAGGTGCATGCTAGTTGCGCACAATGCGCGATGCACATGCCACGGGGCACAAGGCGCATGGTATCGCGGAAGGGCTGGACGACACGAGTGGTTGTTGGCGCGGGAGGGCGGTGCACGCGTGGGTCTTCTCGCGCAGGGTTGGCTGGCGACACGGAGAAGGAGGCCGCTTGTCGCGGTGCATGCAAGAGGTAGGGGGGGAGGGGTGTAGGGTTGGGTTTTATGGTGGGATGATGCAGGAACCTCGGTCTAGGACCGTTGCTCTGATACCATGTTGGAGAAAATGAATTGCTTGATATTCATAATACTCATGGGCTCTCTTATATAGGAGAAAAGCCCTTAGGTAAATAGCACGAGAAGTACATGAAGAAATGAAATAGAAAAATAACATCAAAGATATGTAATAATCTCAACAATAGGGAATTCTCTTGTTTCATGGAAGAGTAAGAAGCAGACCGTGGTTGCCAGATCAAGTGCTGAGTCGGAATACATGACCATGGCGCAGGCTAGGATAGAGATGATGTGGGTCAGATATATTCTTATCGACGACTATAGAGGTGGATCTTCCCATGCACCTCCAATGTGATAGTCAGGCTGCTCTTTTCATTGCCAACAACCCAACCTTTCATGAGAGGACGAAACACATAGAGGTGGATTGTCACTACACTCGTGAGATGATACATAAGGGTCTTATTGCCACTTTGCATGTCAGGTCTAGAGACCAGGCAACAGATGTACTTACAAAGGCCCTAGGTAGAGGACCTTATCAGAGATGTTGCTCCAAGCTGAGTCTGATCGATATCTACGCTCCTGCTTGAGGATGATTGTTGAGATATTAGTATCTTTATTATTGTTTTCTTATTTTCTATTTCTTTTTTCTTTTTCTTGTAATTTGCCCAATAGGTTCCTCTTCTATATAAGAGAATCCTATGACCTCTCATAATACATCTCCTTCTTTTCCCTCAACAAGTATGATGATGTTAGAGCACATATTGTTACTTATGCTACTATACCTTCAATGGAGAGGCATATCGCAGGTTGAGCATGCTCTCCATATCGTTTGGTGATACTCTGTTGTCTCAGACGTCTTCTGCTATGACAACATCTCGTGGTAGGGGGATCCCTAAACTGTTCCATGATCGAGATGGCCGTGGAAGTGGAGTCCCTCGTTAGCCTTGTACTTACTGCCATATGCCATGTCACTATGAGGAAACATGTTATTCTAAGCATGGGTTTCCCGCTTCAGCATGTGTGGCAGAACAGATCTAGCCAGGTGGCAATTCTTCAACTGCATTTGATCAGAGATTTGATGAATTAGTAGCACGACTCAGGGAGATTATGCCTTCTCCCAACTAGCTCTTCGTTAAGATCAAGGTTCAGGAAAGCGGTATGCGTATGCGTTCGGACAGGTCACTGAATAGCGCTTAAGCGGTATGCGGGGGCATATGCGGGGTATATGCGGTTCTACGCGGTTTCCTAATTTTTTATTTAAAAATAAATAAATATATATATAAGTGACTACAATAGAACTAAATTTACTAATAATTGTGGTCCAATAGAAGATCTAAGAAAAATAACTTTCATATAGAGTTCAAAACAATCTCTATCAATCAAATATCAATACTTCAATAGAACAATTAACACACAAAATAATTGACAACAATCAACAAAATAAAAAGTTAACGCACAAAATGCCTCTGTTGTTGAATAGAATGTCATTTATCTCTGTCTTTATATTTATAACTGATCCTCCATTAAAAGTACCAAACTTTACATATAATATATTGCATTCATAATAACTATTAGTTGACTAAATTAGTTTGCTAAATTATTAGTATATTATTCTTTTTTTACTTGTGTGTTTACTCAAATCTCGCAGTACAACTACTTTGATGATGGATTTAAATGGTCATGGAATGCTTGGTTGGCATACATGCTAAAGCAAGAAAAAACATGGCATAAATAACACAATAAAAATGCAACACAAATTTAAAAAACAAAAAAAATATATGTATATGCGGCCGCACAGACCGCATATGCGGCCGCACAGCCCGCATATGCGGCCCGCATAAGCGCACAGGGAGCATAATGCAGGGCTTCAGGAAAGCGGTGCGCTGAGGGCACCGCATACGCTTATGCGGCCGCATATGCGGCCGCACAGACCGCTTTCGTGAACATTGGTTAAGATCATCAGAGGTAACGACCTCAGCCTCTGCATCTACATCAGGTATAGCGTATGCTCTTACTGGCTGTTACAGAGTGGACTTGTCAGAGTGGATTATGGATTCAGGAGCTTCCCATCATCTTTGTGGCGACATAAGGTAGTTGGTACCTATAACCCATCTCAATCAGGCAGATCAGTTGTGATGGCAGATGAGACACACTCTCCCATTACTGGTCAGGGGGAGGTGCAGTTAACCCCTACAATGTGGCTTTAGAATGTTCTTTACACTCCTGAATTTTATATGAGTTTACTTTTAGTCAAATCACTAAGGATTTACATTGTCGTGCCATATTTGACCCTTATGATCTTGTTTTTCAGGTCATTCTCACGGGCAGGGTGATTAGTTCTGGTCGTGAGTAAGGAGGCCTCTACAGACTGGCAATTTCCTTATGTTGGTGCCTCTTCTCTTCGCACTGGATCTGTTTCTCCCTATATGCGGCATCTTCCTTTTGTTCATCTTCCTCTGCAAAAGCTGTGTCACGTTCTTCCTCAGATCTCTCCTCGCTCTACTTTTCAGTGCGAGGCCTGTCAGCTTGAGAAGCATCATAGGTCCACTTTCCAGAGTCATCGGGGTCAAAATAGTCATAGTCTTTATGAGTTGATTCATTTTGATATTTGGGGTCCCAGTTGTGTCCCAGATCATCAGTTGCGTAAGTTTTGTCTTGTTGCTGTTGATGAGTTCTTTAGATTGTCGTCGATTTTTCTTCTTAGGAACAAGTCTGATGCTGATCCTGTTATTTAACCTTTTATTAATGAAATAAAGAATGTGTTTTCTGCAAATGCAAGTTTACACATTCTGATAATGCACTTGAATTCTGCAGTACACAACTTTCTTAGTTTTTTAGATCCTAGGGTATTGTGCATTAGACATCTTGTGCGTATAGTTCTCAACAGAATGGGGTGGCTGAGAGGAAACATCGCCATCTTTTGGATGTTAGCCTGACTCTTCTGATTCGGAGCCATGGTTCCCATTCTGATTGGGGGTACGTGGTTCTCACTGCGTGTTATTTGGTAAATCGTATACCTTCATCGGTTCTGGGGGAGAAGATCTTGTTCTCGATTGCGTTTCCCGAGACGAATCTTTTCTCAGAAAGTGTAAAAGATGTTTATATGCCTCTACCTCCGATCTCACCTACTCCAGGCGACACTACAACACCACCACCACCACTACCACCGTCCTCTCCTCCACCGCCACCTCATCCACCTCCTCCACCTCCTGTCACACCTACTTTCTTTCAGTTTCAGTAGGTTTATCAGCGTCGACCTCGTGCTCATGTGCCTCCTCCATCATCCAACACACCTAAGGTATGTTTTGAGCATTTGAGTTCCACTAATGGCACTGGTGATCTGAGTGTGCAGATTGAGGTGCAGGATGTCATAGATGATACTCCTTCTGACGATATCGTGGACATAAATATGCTTATTGCTCTACGTTTAAAGAGGAGTGCATGCACTATTCATCCTCTTTCTTCTCATGTTTCCCTGGCACAACTCGCTGGGGATTTTCAGAGGTTTGTTGTTGGCTTATCAGCTGTGCAGACATCGAGATCCTATCAGGAGGCTTTGCAGAGTGGTTCATGGCATCTGGCTATGGAGGAGGAGATGACCACTTTACAGCCTCGTGATACGTGGAGTGTGTCTCCGCTCCCCCAGGTGCTTCTATTGTTGGCAGTAAATGGGTGTTTACAGTAAAACACCGTGTAGATGGTTCTGTAGACATATAATGGCCAGGTTGGATGCTCGCAGGTTCACCCAAACCTACGGGGTGGATTATCAGGACGCCTTTTCTCCCGTTGTGCGTCACTCTAAACCGCTTATTCTTATTGCTGTTGTTGTGGTATATGACTGATCACTTTTTCAATTAGATGTCAAGAATGCTTTCTTGTATGGGGATTTGCAGGAAGAAATGTATATGCAGCAACTACTACGGTTTGCTGCTGAGGAGGAGTTCAATATGTTTTGTAAACTCCAAAAGGCCATATATGACCTTTAACAGAGTCCGAGGGCTTGGTTAAAGGAGCTCTTGGAGTCGATTGAACAATAGGATTTTGTCAAATCTACTGCAGATCATTCTATTTTTGTTAAGAGAACCTAGAGAGGTACTGTTGCTATTTTGGTCTATGGGGATGATATTATCATTACAAACAGTGATGGCTTCAGGCAGCTATGTATTTCCCTGGATAACAGTTTGTGACCAAGGATCTTGACAAGCTGCGGTATTTTCTTGGCCTTGAATTTGTAAGAAATCAGCAGAGTATGGTAATGTCGCAAAGGAAATACATCATTGATCTTCTATCTGAGACGGGCATGACAGGATGTAGACCTGCAACCACTCCAATGGATCCAAATGCTAGGCTATATGATGATGACTCTGCGGAGGTGGATAAGAGACAATACAGAGAGCTGGTAGGGAAACTATTATACGTCATTGTTACCAGACATTATATATCGTTTGATGTCAGCAGAGTCAGCCAGTTTACAAAGCAACCTAAGCAGACTCACATGGATACAATCAACATGATCTTGAGGCATCTCAAGTCTTCTCCAGGTACAGGACTTCTCTTCAAGAGAGACACGTCTCTTACAGTTTTAGGATGTGCGGATGCAGACTATGCTGAGTGTCCCATGGATAGGAAGTCTACTTCAGGCTTCACTGTGTTTGTGGGTAGCTCATTGATTTCATGGAAGAGCAAGAAACAGACGGTTGTGGCCAGATCCTGCACTGAATCAGAGTATAGGGCCATGGCCCACGGAAGCACATCAATGATGTTGGTCAAGTTCGTTCTGACTGATCTAACAATCAAGGTGCCTCTTCCTATGCACCTCAAATGTGATAATCAAGCTGCTTATTCATAGCTAACTATCCAGCCTTCCATGAAAGAACAAAGCACATTGTGGTTGACTGCCACCACACTTGTGATTTGATTCAAAAGTGGTTTATATCCACTTCTCATTTTTGCTTCAGGCGATCAGATTCAAAAGTGGTTTATATTTACCAAAGCTCTTGTAGAGGGGCCTTTTCACCGTTGCTGTTCCAATTGAGTATGATAGATATGTATGCTCTAGCTTGAGTGGGAGTGTTTCAATATTTATATCTCTTTATTGTTATCTTGTAGTTTTCTATTTCTTTTGTCTATTTATGTAATTTTCCCCTTGGAACTTTTCTCCTATATAAGAGGCTCTAGGGCTACGGTGAATGTATCTCTTTCTGTATAGATATATTTCATATATGTGTATCATTTATATATTTTCCTGTTCTTCTATCCTCTTTATGTAATCTCCTCATTGGCTTCTCCCTATATAAGAGAGCCTAGGGTCTAAGGAATAAACAACTCTTTTTATTTTTCCAACATGGTATCAGAGCGGGGGTCCTAGACCGAAGCTCCTGTGCCGAAACCCAAGGGCCTCTCATAGTGTAATTCCTTCATTTCCACCTACAAACATCATCCCTTTTTGCTCAGACTGAACTGCAAGTTGTTGATAGCATATATAGCTCCTTATTGCAGAGAAGACTGGGATTAACGCCTCATGGGAGGCAAGGCCTTAAAAGTCGGATTTCGGTTTCGTTTCGTTAAGTGACCGAAACGAAATTTCGGCCAAATTTCGGTCGAAATTCGACCGAAATTTCGGTCATTTCGGTTGTTTTTTGAACTAGCCCCCCCTAAATTTTGACCGATATAGGCATTTCGGTCGAATTTCGGTCACCCACCGAAACCGAAATTCGACCGAAATTCGGCCGAATTTCGGTGAAATTTAAGGCCATGATGGGAGGCGGATGATGCATTTGCCAAGGTTTAGCTTTCAGGTACATTGGCAATAGAGATCGCCAATGATATACTCCATCAGCCCACAACCAAGGCGATGTGGGATATTCTCACTGCTATTTATTCACATGCTATAAATGAAACAAAGATCCTGCAACTCCAGCATGATATCTTTACTATCAAGCAGAATGGACACCCTCTTTACTCGCTAGGTACATCTTTGCGTGGGATGTTTGAAAAGCTCTATAGCTTCATGCTTCTCACATCTACTTCTGAGCAGCAGAAGACTTATAGGAATATCACCATGATTGGTGTATTCCTAACAGTCCTTGATCTTGAGTATGAGGAGGCCCGTTCCCAGATTTTGGCAGACTCTACTATTTCTTCTATGGAGGAAGCCTTCCGCATGCTCAGTCTGATTACTGTTCCATCTTCTACTGCCAGTTAGACTTCTTTAGTGATGACGGCCTCTCGAGGTCGAGGAGGCTCTTCTTAGTTTCGTAGATGATGACCTCGTGGTGGAGGAGGTCAAGTTTGTCAGCCCTGCACATTTTGCCATTGTTCTTGACATACCGAATATACATGCTACTCTAAGCATGGATTTCTTGCCTTTGCTCGAGTGGCTGGGCAGATTGAGCCCCCGGTTGCCTCCTCTCTGAATCAACAATTTGATGACCTTGTAGCCCGATTGAGGGGCACTATACCTCCAGCCAGTCCAGTTATGTCTTCCTCGACCTCTGGAAGTCACTCTGATGTGGTCGCTTCAACCTTCTCCAGTACCTCAGGTAGTACTTATGCGCTCACTAGCAGTAGTGGATCTGATGTTATAGAATGAATTATGGACTCCGGTGCCACACATCACTTGTGTGGAGACATGAATCAACTTACAACATACATACAGTTTCCTCCAGGACGAACTGTGGTTATTGCAGATGGGACTCATTCTCGAATCACTGGATAGGCGAAGATTAGTTTGACGCCCTTTATGCGTTACAGAATGTGTTGCATGCACCTGACTTCTCTATGAACTTGTTATCTATTAGTTAGATCACGAAGGATTTACATTGTCGACCTATATTTGACCCATCTTCTCTTGTATTTCAGGGCATCCTTACGGGCAAGGTGATTGGGTGTGGCTGTGAGCAAGGTTACGTCTATCACTTAGTTCGAACTGCGTCTGCTGGCATTTCCTCTCTTTCTGTTGGACCTGTTCTATCCTTCACGTGGCACCTGTGCTTTGTTCATCTCTCGCTGCAGAAAATATGTCGTGTTCTGCCTCAAATCTCTACTCAATCATCCTTTCAATGTGAGGCATGTCAGTTGGGAAAACATCACCGATCTGCATTTCCAAGTCGTTAGAGTCGGTGTAGTAGCTCCATTTTTGAGTTGTTTCATATAGATATTTGGGGTCCAAGTCATGTTCCTGATCACCAGGGACACATGTTCTATCTTGTTGCAGTGATAATTTATCTCATTTGTCCAAGTCTTTTTATTAAAGAATAAATCTGAAGACGGAGATGTTATCAAAAATTTTCTTACTGAAGTAACAAATGTGTTTTCGACCATTGTGAAATTTGTGAGAACTGATAATGCCTTGGAATTTTGTACTCGTACTCTTTCCAAGTTCTTTTATCCCAAGGTATTATTCATCAAATTTCATGTGCCTATACTTCCCATCAAAATGGTGTTGCAGAGAGGAAGCATCGTCATTTGCTTGTTATTACGAGGACCCTTCTTATTCAGAGTCGTGCTTCGCATTCTTTTTGGATGATGTTGTCCTTATGACATGTTATCTTATTAATCGCATGCCCTCGTCAGTCTTAGGTGAGAAAGTTCCCTTTTCTCTTGCCTTCCCTGAAAAGAAATTATTCTCACTTACTCTTCGTGTGTTTGGCTCGGTTGCATTTGTCCTCCAGTTGTCACCAGAGATTGACAAGCTCTCTCCTAAAGCTGTCCATTTGTGTCTTTATAGGGTACTCCATGACACAAAAAGGGTACAAATATTATGATCCATTGCATAAGAAGTACTATGTTAGTGCTAATGTCACCTTTTTTAAGTTGGTATTGTACTTTTCTCCTACAGGTGATCGGTTAACTTCTTCAGACTTGATGATGAAATATACATGCCACCACCTCCTCACCAACTCCACCACCACCGTCACCTCCACCCTCACCACCACCACCACCATCGCCACCTCCACCGCCTACTACGATTCCAGTTCCTGTTTTCCTGCATCACTATACCTATTGGCCTACTTCTGCTCATGGTCACCGCTCATCATCTAGCACACGTGAGGTATATTCTGAATATATAATTTCTAACGATGGGTATGGTGATCTACCTGAGCAAGAATCTTTACACGGGACAGACGTGGAGGTTGCTGATTTGGACTTACCTATTGCGTTTCGGAAGCAGAGGCGCAACTGTACATCATATCCTATAATATCCATGGTCTCTTTTGATTACTTGACTGGCGATTTCAGGAAATTTGCTGTTGCATTGTCAGCCGTGGCAATTTCACGGTATTATCAGGAGGTTTTGTAGGACAGTCGGTGAAGATTAGCTATGGAAGAGGAGAGGGCTGCCCTTCAGTCAAGAGTTACCTGGAGTCTTGGCCCAACTCCCACTGGAGCATCTATAGTATGTTGCAATGGGTTTTACGGTGAAGCAAATTGCAGATGGTAGCATTGACTAGTACAAGGCTCGACTGGTTGCACGAAGGTTTACTTAGACATATGGGGTGGATTATCTTCATACGTTCTCCCCAGTTGCTCGACATTCCACCTTATGGATCCTTCTATCTGTTGCCGTGATTCGTGATTGTCCCCTATTTAATTGGATGTCAAGAATGCATTTTTGTATGGTGATCTTCAGGAGTTAGTCTACATGTAACAACCGTCGGGGTTTGCTGTTGATGAGACACCCTCGGATCCGGATACCCGTTTACGCCGCATTCGCAATACAATGTTCCCTATACATCGTATTTGTATGAAAACATGAAAATTTTTTTTCGCGTTTAACTTTTGCATATGACATTCAATTCACAACCATAAAGCTAGTAAAAACAACAAGAGTAACATGTGTCACCAATATTACGTTAATTTTCATAATTTATACATGCACAAAAGAGGAGACATTGTATACATCTATCCCAAATATATAGAGAAGAGAAAGTAAAGCATATACATATTGAACTGAACAAACTACAACAAAAGAGACTGTATCGTCTCGAATATACCCGATCGTCAGGAATCATCAAACCGCTACTGCATTGCACGCCCATTGCCTGCCAAAACATACAAGGAAGAAGAAGCGTCAGCGAGCGCTGGTACTTCCCATATTCTTATTAAAATAAGCAGGCATTTAATATGTTCAAAAGAAAGCAAGCAGACAGACATTTATGAATTTAAAATCTATTACTACCTGTGTAGAAAATGATTTTCAAATTACTATGAAGAATGCTTCAAGTTTTACCCAATACATTTTTTTCTTCATATTGTGTTCTTATTTAATGACTCATATGTATGATTTCTCTATTGCCCCTTAGCCCTTCATATATATATGATTAATTATTTATTAATCGGTGACGCATATGTATACATATATTATTCTCATATTATTCAGAGATGATGTTTATTTAATTCTCAAGTCTAGTGGATAGTCTGTGGTCTTGGTCTATGTGTGACTTCACACTATGACTCTAAGATGCGTGGAGTGCCTTAGGATTGGGGTGTCTTCGTATGCATGCGGTGTTGTGTTATACATCCTAACTATGTTGTGTAATGCATTGTAACTAAGTTTCCAATACATACACTAGCTTATAGGGATTTTGAATCTAATTTAATTATAGCCAATTCCAACCAGCTCAACTTATTATTGATTTCATCTCTTAACCCAGATACATTATAACCCAATCAACTTTAATCGTGCACCTCCAATCCTCAACTGTAACCATGGAAGGCCGTATCGATATTGATATCGTTTCGATATCGTATCGATACGAAATTTCGACGATATATCGATGATATATCGCGCATATCGACGAGCCTTTGTGAAGAAAATGCCTGGAAATCGGGATATATCGTCATATCTGTGCCCATATCGGTCCCATGTCGACATCGATATATCGCCGATATTTCCTTCCATGACTGTAACTGACTCAGATGTAACCCTAGATGATTTAGATGTAGTCATGAACGATTCAGATGTAGCATCGCCAAGCCTGTTGGTGGAAAGTAACCAAAAACTTAAGCGGTGAGGTAGTCTCGTAAGGGACTCTTCCGTCTCGCCCTCTAATTGGAAGTGAGGTCCAACAAAGGGAAAGGTTTACTCCAAAATTACGCCTCAGAGATGAGTGAGAGAAACTCTCTGGAGAAGTAACTCTAGATACCGACCCGACTAGTACTGGTGAACGAGCCCGTACGGAAAACTAAAAATCGAGGATCCCCCGCTTGGGTTTCCTAAAACAGAGGGTCAGCGGATTGGTCAAAAGTCTTGATCCCAATGAGGTGTAAAAACACTACGAGCTCGCATAAAAATCATGAAAAATATTCTGAAGCCTCAAAGCAGACGTCAACTGCACCTCCCCTGACCAGTGATGGGGGAATGTTTGCCATTTGCTGTCACAACTGATTGTCTAGGCCGAGTAGGACGAAAAACACTAAACTGACCTCTGTCACCACAGAGATGATGGCATGCTGCAGAATCCATGATCCATTCGGATAAGTCTGCTCTATAGTAACTAGTAAAAGCATATTCAATACCTGATGTAGACACAGATGTTGAGGCAGCAACCTCTGAGGATCCTGAAGGAGAGCTAGTGGATCCAGGCGTGCTAGGCATAATCTCCCTTAGTCGTGCTACAAGCTCGTCAAACCTCTGATCAGATGCAGGTGATGGACTCCCAGTCTGTTGTGTCTGCTCTTCAACTCTGGCTGATGTAGGAAACCCATGCTTAGAATAGCAGGTGTCCTCAGAATGACCTGTCCTGTGGCAGTAGGTGCACGATTGACGGGGTCGAACACCCCGTCCTTTGTCACGGTTGGAGCTTCCCCTGCCACGAAATACTGTACGGCTGCCTCCACCACGTGACGCCACGATAGCTGAAGATGTATGGTGCTATAAAGTACTACTAGAGGATATAGATAGTCTACTTAATCTTCGATACGCCTCCTCCATAGGAGGTATGGTAGCATAAGTGAGGATCTGGGCACGAGCTGCATCATACTCCGGATCCAAGACTGCTAGAAATACCCTAGTCATCACAGAGTCTCTGTATGCCTTGAGCTGCTCTGGTGTAGCAGTCAAGGGTATGTAGCCATGTAACTTCTCAAACATACCCCTCAAAGAAGTGTCAGAGGGTGTGAAGAGGGCGACCATTCTGCATCGATGTGAAGATATCATGCGGAAGCTGGAGTATCTTCGGCTCATTCGTTGCCGGAGAGTATGTCGCGGCAAGAATGTCCCACATAGCCTTTGCAGTAGGCTGACTCAGTATATCATTAGCTATCTCTGTGGATACATGAGCATAAGCATCATCGACCTCCCATGAAGTATTTGTCCCAGTCTTGTCACGTGGTTCCTCTGTCGTGAGGATATGCTTCTTGCCGTTACATTGCATCAAGCTCATGAACTGCATGGCCCACAGTTCGTAGTTGGTTCCATCCATTTTGATAATAGGTGTCAGACCTTTGAAAGCGCGCAGTGTTGGGACATCCACTTTGTTATCGGACATGATGACAACTATCTTCAAGAATGGACTAGCAATAAGAGATACCAGCTTCTACACTGGCATACAGGAAGATGGTTGCGGGTGCACAACCTCTCCCATTCTTCTGGAGAACCCCTTGGGTAACTAGGTGTTTCTAGATGTTCACGTTACACGCTAGATATCCAAGGATCCGCAGGACGGTGTACGTGCGCAGAGATGCGTAATGGTGAAAGCCCGTGTGGGCGCTGGGTGATGATGCTTGGGACGTGTGACTACGTGGAGGCGGTGCGGAACGTGTTGAGGCGACGATTGAGCCTGCAATGGCGGGTCTAGGCTGCAGCGCGTGATACCTGCAACGGCGGTGGTGGAGTTGAAGCCCGCGTGGTACCCACGACAGCGAGGTTGAAGCTCATGACGGAGGGGGCTAGGTGGCGACGAGATGTCAGCTAGGGTTTGGTGGGGGTGGGGGGTAGGATTCTAGGGCACAGGCTCCGGTCTAGGATCGTCGCTCTGATACTATGTGGAGAGAAAATGTTAAGTTGTATTTCATCTAACCCTAGAGCTCTCTTATATATGAGAAAAGCTCAAGGGGTAAATTACAGAAATAAGATAATAGAAATAAACAATATGGAAAGTGGACAAAATAACATATATATCTTAACAACCTCTATGAGACCCAATCGACGACGTGTAGAACAAGAAAGTAGAAACGAGAGGCCTTGGAGATGAGAGGCGCGAGAGCGACGAAAAGGGCGAGGCGTTGGAGAGAGGCCATTTGGAGGGAGACCCTATGGTGGGAGGCCTGCAGGAGCGACATGGTGGAGGCCTCTTGGGTTGCGGAGGGTGCGCAACATTGTGAGGGCGCGAAACAGGGCGGGGATGCAGTTGGTAGTGATTCCTGGACGGTGGTTTCCCATCATTAGCCTGGGCGTAAGTGTTTCAGATGTGGTGGGAGGGGCCATCTAGCATCGGTCTGTGCCTTACCTCCCACCTGCTTTTCCTGCGGTCGGGTTGGACATCGACGCATCTCTTGTGCGGTGCAAGGTGACCCTCTGCCTCTTTTTTAGTCGGTGGCGAATGTTTCGTCTCTCTTAGGGGAGATACCAGTCACCCCTCCGGGGGATCGACAGACTGGCCTGGTCTCGGCTTA